>SRMA01026904.1:512391-745633 GCA_007224835.1 Danionella cerebrum
CACATCCATCTATCCACCATCCATACATCCATCCAAACATCCATCCATCTATCCGTCCATTCATCCATAAATCCAAGCATCTATCCATCTACACATCCATCTATCCGTCCATTCATCCATAAATCCAAGTATCCATCCATCTACACATCCATCTATCCGTCCATTCATCCATAAATCCAAGCATCCATCCATCTACACATCCATCTATCCACCATCCATCCATCCATCCATCCGTCTACACATCCATCCAACCTTCCATCCAAGCATTCATCCATCCATCCATCCGTCTACACGTCCATCTATCCATCCATCCGTCCAAGCATCCATCCATCTATCCGTCCATCCATCCAAGCATCCTTTCGTCTACACATCCATCTATCTGTCCATTCATCCATAAATCCAAGTATCCATCCATCTACACATCCATCTATCCGTCCATTCATCCATAAATCCAAGCATCCATCCATCTACACATCCATCTATCCATCATCCATCCGTCTACACATCCATCCAACCTTCCATCCAAGCATTCATCCATCCATCCATCCATCCATCCATCTACACGTCCATCTATCCATCCATCCATCCGTCCAAGCATCCATCCATCTATCCGTCCATCCATCCAAGCATCCTTTCGTCTACACATCCATCTATCTATCCATCCATCCATCCGTTCAAGCATCTATCCGTCTACACATCCATCTATCTGTCCATTCATCCATAAATCCAAGCATCCATCCATCTACACATCCATCTATCCATCCATTCATCCATAAATCCAAGCATCCATCCATCTACACATCCATCTATCCACCATCCATCCATCCATCCATCCGTCTACACATCCATCCAACCTTCCATCCAAGCATTCATCCATCCATCCGTCTACACGTCCATCTATCCATCCATCCGTCCAAGCATCCATCCATCTATCCGTCCATCCATCCAAGCATCCATTCATCTACACATCCATCTATCTATCCATCCATCCATCCGTTCAAGCATCTATCCATCTACACATCCATCTATCCACCATCCATACATCCATCCAAACATCCATCCATCTATCCAAGCATCCATCCATCTACACATCCATCTATCCACCATCCATCCAAGCATCCATCTATCCATTATCCATCCATCAATACATCCATCCATCTAAGCATCCATCCATCCATGCATACAATCATCCACCCATCCAGCATCTGTCCATATGTTCATACATGCATCCATCCATTTGTTCAGTCACCCAGAATCCATCCATCTATATACATACCGTCCATCCATCCATTTATCCATCCATCCAGCATCCATTCAATACTCTTGTATTCTAATGCAAATGATTTTCAAAGTGTAGAGAGGTGTGGTTAAGCCAAGCTTCTTCAAGCCCCAGGACATCCAGTCCTATGAGTGGAACAATTAATGTGTGCCAGCAAACGGGTGTTTACTGTCAGAACACATCTGATCAGGAATGACACACGGACGCTGGTCTTTTTTTTCAATTTTAATTTTAATACAGTACTGTGCATAGGTTTTAGGCAGAAAGAAAGGCAGAAACAAACAAAACTTTGTTTTCACTCATCTTAAAAAATACATTTAGGAGCAGATCTTTTGAAATGAAATATAATTTGTAGTTTGCAAACATGTTTAATTTATGTAAAGGACTAATATCCATTATTATTATGGTGTATGGTTGTCACGGTGGGGTGGGTGAAGCATGTAGAGCAAGCACACTTGTAGCGACTCATGACACTTTCAGCAAGCATTCCTGTGTCTTGTTAACTGAGGCATGAGACGGAAAAAGAATCTTTCTTATTGGAAATCACTTTTTTTAACACATCCTACACAATTCCATAAAATTGAGTATGACATTTGGGGGCAATAATGTGTAAAACAATTAAACAATCAAAATATTCTCGACAGGCTGGAAAGATGTTCTTTTCGTTTGCATTTTATTTTGGAAATGGGCACATTTTCAAGTTTACCAAAGTTGATAAATTGTGTTTTGCCATGTTGGAACCTATTGTTTTCTGAATCTGGATAGCAATTTTATCACATAGATCAACGAGTGTGAACCAGAAGGGTTTTGATAAAAAAAAAATAATAATGAAAAATGTTTTTTTTTCTTCTTTTAAACATGACACTTTTACAATTCTAAAACCAATAGCGAATGAAAAGTAGCTGTCTTCAAGGTGTTTAGACTTTTATTCAAAAGAAACTGCACTACAAGTGTGAAGACACACCATGAGTCTACGTTGAAATAACACAATTCTAAAACATATGCATTTTAATAACAATATACCTTATGAAACATTTTTGGGTGTATAAGGACTGTTTTTGCACGTGTAGAAGATATGAATTCTTTCCTTTTATTCAACATACTTGAAAAAGGGCTGAAATTTACGACAAATAAACCTAGACAATTTGCATATCCACACATTTTCTGAAGAACATGTGGTTAATTTGGACTTGCAAACACTATCCGTTTCCAACCAAATTGTGACATTTTGACCATGTTTGCAAGGATGTGAAGTTTTGCGAAAGAAAATAGGTAAATATCTCAATGACCTGTGGCACAGTTTAAGAGAAGATTAGCACCTCTTGAGAGAAGAACAAATCAGGAGAATCTTGATGTAAAGGAGCTTGGACTGGATCATCCTGATCATCCTGACTCAGCATTCAAAAGATACAGGAAGAAAATACACTTTCTAAATTTCCAGCTTGTGGCATGAAAGCTGTACGTTTTTATTCTTTGTCTCCTTTTCAAAATGTTACAATCAGACCCAAGTTGGACTGGTATGACGGATATTAAGAACTTTTTTTTTTAGAAAAGGCAAAAAAAGTTTTAACCCCCACAAGACAGAATGAAGGAATCTCCAAAGTTCTCTCAAAAGACTCCCTTTTAGTAATATCGGTGCAAGCTTAGTTTTAAAGGTAATTTAATTTAAGCCTTATAGCCAGCTCACAATATATTGAGTCATAATAGTTCTTACCTGTCCGAACACGGAGCTTAGGAACGGGCGCAGGTTGAAATCTGCCTCAGAGGAAGCGGCGCTGATCCGGCCGGACCTCCTCGAGGAGCGGCGTGAGGATGCGGGAACCGGCGAGGATGAGGTGGTGGACGCTGGGCATGCCTCTTTCCTGACGGACGACCCCGAGCCCGGTCGAGCTGGCGGCGGAGACTCAAAAAACTGCCCCGGGTCGTCTCTAGACTCGGAGAAAGACTGAGTTCTTGTGGGCATGCGAGCGGCGTGAGAATGTTTGGGTCGCGACTCCTGCGGCAGGTCGTCCCGTGTAGACCGGTGGCGGTGATGGTGATGATGACGGTTGTGGTGTTGGTGGTGGTGGTGATGATGGTGATGTCGCCTGGCTGCTTTCCGCTCGCCTTCACCTGGAAGATCCGACAGGTCCTCCTGACTGGGAGCCGAGGGGAGAGTGTGTCTGTGGGCGTTGGAGTGAGGTGGGTGGCTTTTCTCTCCGCTATTCCGGGAACCGGCCAGTGAGGGGTGGCACAGGGGTCTCCTCGAGCTCGCATCGTTATCTGCCGGTTGCGCCCCGGACGCCGCCGCCGCCAAAGTGCGCTGATGCTGTGCCCGCCGCGCTCCGGGGGGATCGACCGGTGCGGAGGACCTCAGTAAGGAGGTCGTCGATTCGCTTTTCGGGAGACTAAAACTCATCCTCGGTCTTTTATGTAATGCCCTTGAAGGTAGAGGCTGACCTCCGAGGTGTCACATTCTCACGGTTTGAGTGACATCGGCCAGTCTGGAGCGCACCTCATCGATGATGATGATGCTGATGCTGATGATGACGATGGAGAAGGCATGCTGCTGCTGCGCGTGAAATGATGCTGAGAGTTCTGGAGCTGTAGCCACCTGATTGCTACCTCTCTTTGTGAACGAGCTATTCTGGGAGGACCTATACTCGTAGGTATGGAGAGATGGGGTGGGAAATAAAACAAAAACAGAGAGAGAGAGAGAGAGAGAGAGAGAGAGAGAGAAGGGGGGGGGGTGCTGTGTGAATCAGATGCCTGTCGGTGACAACACAACAAATGAAGCAAAAACTTAAAGTCTTATTTATTACATAAAAACACATTAGAGACATTTGACGATCATCAAAACAATTAAATTATTATCCCAAAGACAAATGGAAAATTTTGGTATACTGCATTTTGTTGCAGCAATTTTTAAAAATGCAACGAATAAAGAACGGGATTAAAAAATGTCAGTGGTAATAATTTATTGTCATCAATGAACAGAATGCAGAGGATGAAGCAAATAGAAATTCAAAACAGCACAATTCTTCTTGATACACTGAACTAACCAGAGATCTTCTGTGGAGGTAGCTTTCACTCATCGCCTCTCTCTAATCCAAGACACACTCATGAAGATACAGGCTCTGTGGAGGCGATGGATCAGTTCTTCTTGTTCTTCTTCACACTGAAGATAGCTGGCTGCAGATGTATGTTTGGGGTCATTAACAATCTGAAGGAACATTTTCTGGCCAATCATATGCTTCCTTTTGTGTATTTCTCAGCTCTAAGAACAGTAATCCCGACCAAATCTCTGACTCCATTTGCAGAAATACAGCCCCCCAAAAAATGAAAGAACCTCTACCATGCTTCTCTATTAGCTTCAGGCAAAGCTTTAGCTTTGTCCTTTGATGTATTAACTGCCTTCTGCTACAGTTACATTTGACTGCTCTGGCAAGAGCACCATTTACTGCACTAGAGATATTTCTATTTTGGCTGCCATTCTGGTTAGACTTCTCCGGACACTATGGGTCTTTCAAGGTACCACTGGTTTTTATTTCCAGCTCAAATTTCCTTGGCAGACCACAACATCTTCGATCCTCAGCATTGCCTGTTTCTTTGTGCTTATTCAAAAGAGCACCGTACTCGAAACCTTAGCTCTGAAATCTTCAGGGACAGACCTTGTTGATGCAGCATGACTACATTGTTTCTTGTTGCTGCACTGAATCGAGAAACTGTCATCCCTTTGGTAGCTGTTCCATACTATGCTTTAAGCCTCCTATACAGCTGTTTCTGTTTCAGTTGATGACTGGGTTTCAATTTACACGTGACACAATTATTAACACCTATTTGGTTTAGTTGCATGATCAAAGACCTGCCAATAATACAAACTCCCTGACTTTTTGCAAGTGTCCCTATAAGGATTGAGGAGATCTTATAAACCTTTGCTAATTGGTTCTTCTAGCACTCTTACTTGAATTTCAGCGCCTTTCATTGCATTCACTTACATTTCACACAATCAGAGACTCCAAAGGCCTGTTCAAAATTTCATAAATGCACAAAAACTCAAAAAAAAAGATCGATATTCAACCAAATGTAATTCTTTGGCTCATAATCGTAGGGGAACTTTTTGGTGCCATTTACCACTTATCTTTACACGTGTCATTTAGAACCAACCATTAAATGTATGATATAAATAGGCATGACATATAGGACCATATATATGACCAGCATTTGTATATAGCACATTAAAAACAGCAAAGAGCTATACTTTAGAACCACAAGTACCAAAAAGGCCTCAACAGTTTCTTTACACCAACAAAGTGCTGTAACAGTTCCTCAAAACAAAAAAAAAGTTTTACTGACTAAAATTTACAAAATAAAAAAAAAACAAAGTTGAAGTTCAGGGAAAATGGTTGATAAATGTCTCAGTTTAAAAACTACAGCCCAAAGCACCTCCTCCCTCAGCTTCCTCTTCAATGTGCTCACTATCCCCGCAGTAATGAAGATTTCACAACGCATCATGTAATGGAGAGAAGAGCCCACAGATTTTTGCTTGATTAAATCCATTGCGTGTCCTTTTTTGCTGCGTGTGCAGGACGTCCTGCGGCCTCAGGCCTCTAACGGTCCATTTATTCTTTATAAACAAGAACTGAGATAACCTGCACAAAGCATGACATCAGTCTCCCGCCCTCCTGCTCATTCTCAGCCTCCTATGCGAAAGGAAAAGCTGATGAGCAACAAGAACGTGTATGTGTTTTAGTCAAACAAATTAACAGCAGGATCATAAAAGAATACAAAACTTTTTGCATATACTGTGACATGTGTTTAAATTATGCTAACATTTTATAATTTGTGGCAATATTAATATTCTGGATTACTGCTTGAAGCAAAAGAGGAAATCACGATCCATCCAATGCTAACTCTTGCATGTACTGAATACACAAATACCAGAAAACTGCACATTATTGTACACTACTGTACATTGCAAATAAAACAAAAAAACACACACTAGAAGAGAAGAACAACTTTGAGTGTCAACAAGTTTTGATAAGCTACTATTAACAATACAAAATTAGGAAATAATGCAATTTTGTCATAGATGTAGTCAAATCTTTTGCATTTTAACCGTCACCGTCTCTGCAAACATCTCTAATTGTGGCACCCTAAATATCCACATTAAAATTCTTTCTACTGAATTTTAAAGTTAGAATATTTCTGCGGATAAAATGTGCTCAAAATTAATTTAAAATTAAGTTTCTTGTGTTTTATCTTCCCAAGGAACAGTAGGAGGCTACTTGGGCTTTGGCCATCAAAGATCTGTTCTATAAGCTCCATGAATATTAGCACATTCACGCTAACAATAATTCAATAAAAATGTAGTATTAAAAATGAATACAATTGATTACTCAAAACCCCAAAGAGCATCCAAACCTCAATTTTTCTTTTAGGGCACCATGTTGATTTAATATTTTCTGGTCTCTGTTTGCTCGGTATATTGGTGGTTGTCATTTTTGCATATTCTCCTCATCTGCATAAAGAATTAAGTGGAAAAAATGCAAATTAGATGGCCAAAGCTTGCATACAAACTTTTGATATTAGCTTGTAAACTCTTTGCCTTGTGACTACGAGGGATATAAACCATATCCCATTTATCAATGGTTTTCCTGATCATTTGAATTGGTTGCTAGGGTAAATAATCTGGTTGTTAGTGAAGTTACCCTTCTCATTGTGAGTGATATATACCAAGTCTCAGGTCAGCATTTTCTGAAGCTGAGATATAGATTTGCTGATTTGACTGCTAAGGTAAATACCTTAGTTACTATGGAGCGGTCAGTGACATAATACAATGTTTCCATATCACTATGAGTGAAATAAACCAACACCCATTTCTTTATTAATTATTATCTTGAAGATATTTGTGTTGCATTTTCCCATTATTTTCTAATAAGAATTGCCAATGGTAAATGCTGAACCCCATCTATAGTCTGGGGTTCAAATACTTTTGCATGGTTGTTGGTATGTTCTTGCTCAGACTGATAATCTCCACAATTGTGGTGAGTTTTAAGTTTCTATGAGGTTCTCTGTTCTCTCAGATCTTGTCTTTGGAACCAATTTACCTGTGACTTTGGGATTTTGTTGGTGAACAACACTTTCTTGTTTACTGTATTTCTTGTGATCAAGACCCTAGGATCCACTTTGACAGTTTTTTTTTCTTCTTTCACTTCATTTAGCACATTCACAAGGTAAAAGGGCGTCCCAGTTTTCTTTTAAACATGGGGTAAGGGGCTTATATCCCTCCAAACTTGTAGGTAAGGCTGAACCCACATTCCAAACAAATGATTGATTTCCCAGACAAACACATTTGTTGCAAACCTGAAGATGGCCTCCACCCTGATTAAAGAGAGCCACATCTAAGTAATTGTAATTTATAGAAGTTTGAAAATCAACCATCCTTTTATGTTAGATTTCCCATAGGAATATATATATATATATATATATATATATATGGACAGTAAAAGTAATTACTGAAAAACACCATTATTAATAACCTTAACGTTAGACAATAGACTCAGATACATTTATATGTTCACACTTTGAATACTCTCAGGAGTGATACATTTGCTGATCCTTCAGAACCATTTGGCTGATGAATGTGTAGGGGTATAGTTCAAGCTCTCAGATTCTAGGGGTAGGATTAGGGGGCAGGGGAAAGTGAGGTAAAAAGAACTGAGCCTTAAACCTCTCCACTTTGGCCTTGGAGGTAGCCTCATGCATGGCATCTGTTCATGCCACGAACCATGACTACAGAGTTCATGAATCTTAAACCGTCCATTTTGAATTCGTCTGCAAACCGCCATGGTGAACACAGGAGGTTCTGGTCTGAGGAAGCCAACACAAAGACCTGAAATCATGTGTTTCATCTGGGATGAATTTACTTTTATGCAAATAAAGCTCAGGATTTTAGACAGAATGCCTGATGCAAAAAACAACACATTGATATTTTAATGTAACTGATGTTTTGCCATCCCAGTGGCAGTAATTTAGATGCAAGGGCTAACAAATAGTTACCTGTTCCAATCAATATATTTGTTTCTTTCTAAATCAGCTTTGCCAGATTGTCAGAAGTGGTTGAATAATAGATGAGTGCACGTGTGTCTCCTGTGCCATGCCCTGCAGTGCCACTGTCTGCTTCTACAATGTCACTTCGTGTGTTTGCACGCCGCCATAACACAACTATTACTAAAACTTAGCATTTTGTGATGATACATTCATGACTCGTCCAATTAAAAACCATACCTCTCCCCTACAGACTATGAGTGGAAACATATTCAAGAACATTCGTCACCGGCTGCGGGCGCAGACGGTCTGTAACTGCCGCTGAGATGTGAGCGCCCTCTGACGTTCATACTGAGAACTACATGGAATAATGAGTATATTTAGATAATGAATATGAAGGTTCTGAATTAATACATTTTAAACTGCCAGGAGTTAACCATTCATTGAATTTAAAATAGTAGACGGAGAGAAGTCAATGGACAATTAAGAAATTTTCTCATGAAATGTGTAAAAGTGCAACCCATCCGAACATTTATTTACATTTAAAAAGCTTTTTTTTTTTTTACCTTTTTTTGATTTCAAAATAGATTCCAGTGGCATACATACTTAAGTATTAAAAAAGGAATTGATCCATCTTAAGTAATTTAAATTATTTATTTGTTTATTTAAAACATTTAAATTACTTATTTAAAATCAATTTAATTAAAATAATTATTATTTTCTTCTCTCAGCCTTCGGCGGTGGTGCACGCTCTTTCTCTTACTCCCTTATCTCTTATCATCCCAGCTGGGCTTCTCGTCTTGTGTCTGTCTGCAGAGACTCTCACTTTCCGGCTCTCTAAATAAAAGGAACTATGGATCTGATCTGGGAACCCACCTGTCCTGCTGGAACTTATGCTGCTGGCTACACGATGGACTCCTGGTCGAAGTGGAGGTTAGTGTGCCTGGCTGCTCTGTCCCTGGAGGATGTCGAAGACATCTACATAATTGGAACTGTGATAACTGGGATTCTGCTGATTGGAATATGTGGAGCTCTTGGCTACAGGCGATTATCAAAAGCGGTCAGTGCTCAAAGCCCCACTAAGCTGACCGACTGGAATGGAATGTTGACTGGACTTAAAACTGTCGGGACTCATGTAACGGTCTGTGACCGCAAACTGGATTTCATCCTGGAAAGGCTGGCAGAATTGAAACGTAAGTTGGATAATATGGAGACCGGGGAAAGACTCTAAAAATCTGGAAATTTACAGCTTTTGACCTAAATTAACTTCTGTACCATCTGGCTTCCCTTATCTCCTCTGGCCTTGGAGGCCGCGAAGAGGAGTCTAAACATCCCCCGTGCAGAACTCGATAAGGGGACTCTCTCAGAACCCTCCCCCGCATCCACTTATCTCCGCCAGCTTTTTTTCCCCACCGCTGTAATCTGACGGGTCATTGGACAGCGCCCCCATGGCTGCAGGAAAATGCCGGCTGCGGACTACAGCGACTACACCACTTCCCCGACCCCTACCTCATCCTGCGATGTTCTTTCCTGTATTTGTGAATGTGCTTGATTGCAAATGGCTTTTTTTTTAACCTGCTCCACAGTGCTCTTTTCTTTGAAGGACAATGCGGAAAGGCTCTTAGCTCATTAGGTAAAAAAGCTAATTTACCTAATGTATATCCATTTTCTCTGTTTCTCTCTGTAAATGCTACCTCTCAACACTGGCCTGTTCCCACCCTGTCTATGTCTGTGGCCAGAGGGGTCCAATTTCACTACATGTAACAGTGTATGTGACAAATAAAGGCTAATTCAATTCAATTCAATTCAATTCAATTCAATTCAATTCAATTCAATTCAATTCAATTCAATTCAATAGGTTAAAAATCATATATGGGTGCTATTTTTTTCTTGTTACTCTTTATATAAGTAACACTTTTCACAAAGAATTAGAAAAACATGCTAAAAAGCCACATGGTGCACATAATTATATAACCTGAATTCTAGTGATGGAACTTCCTGCTGAAAAACTGAAGTATGGAAATAAAATCTGAAATAAGAAAAGTATGTATACATTTTGCTTAGTGATAAAATGTATTAATGAAGAAATTTTAATGCTTATTTATACATAAAATACACACACAACGTCCCAGGAGAGAAATGGCATCCATTCAGTGTAAACAAATAAAGGCTTGACATATTTTACTTAGTGTGCATTCAAGAAATATAACATACACGTTTTAAAACAAAATACGGAAATCCCTCAGGGACTTCACAGCTTCACTGGGAATTCTTTAGGAAACTGCCTGCAAATTAATCTTCAGGGGTTTGATAATGCTGCAACCCTCTACTGACCAATTAACATCATAGGCAGAATATTTTCTAAAGGTCACATATGTTTAACATTCTGTGATTGGACAGAAATCTTCCAACTTGAAGAAGAATTTGGGACATATTTTCCAGATTAAAAAAATTCTTCTCATTGGTTCAAAACACTCTGTATCTAAATATAATATCACTAGAGTAGCACTGAATAGCTCCCCTGTCTAAAGAGGAAATAAGCCTATCAATATTACATTTCCATAGAGGAACTATCAACTGCCTCCTCTGCTTTCCATGAACTTCTATCCTGGTCCATGCTCTGCTCACATCACACTTCGACAATGTATATTTTGGTCATAAAATTCCACGAGAAAAGTTAACACACGGTTTGTAAAAGAGCATAATTTTAAACCAAGTAAGAATGCTCTGCAAGATAGATACTATGGAGATTTAACAGAAAACACAGCTGTATTTAGCTTAAACATTATATTGAATCAGAGATACACGCAGCACTGAGAAGAAAGAAAGAAAAAGAAGTTAAGAGAGGCAGGGAAATTTGCAGATCAGAGAGAGACCCTCTCTAAGAAAAGACAGGACATACTTTATTTAAGGGGCCTGTACATTCCTAGTTGTGATGTATTTCCTGTTCCGTTATAATAGCTTTTGAAAATGAATGAGACACGGCACCAAAAATATCTTCAACAGTAAAGATGGTGAAGAAAAGGGGATTTAGTTATGTCAATCATAGAAACCACTAACATTTTAAGGACATCACAGACCACTCCATAGCAACCAAACTGTTTACCCTAGCAACCAACTTCTTAGATGTCTATCTTAGCTTTGTAAAATAGCTGAGAAATGGGGGTTGGTTTAAATAACATAGCATCTAAAATGGAAAATTATATTATGTCACTGACCACTCCATAACAACCAGACTGGTTACCATAACAAATAATTTGACATATCTCTATCTCAGCTTAGAAAAATAGATAGAGACTTGGGGGTTGCTTTGTTTTACTCAAATTGATACTGGGAACATTATATGTCACTGAGCCTCCATAGCAACCCGACTGCTTACCATAGCTAGCAATTTGGTAACTCTTTATCACGTCTCATCAAAATCATTGAGACATATAGTAGAGGTACACGTTTTAAGTTACTCGTTGTGACAATGACAAAATGTAAAAAAAAAAGTTTCAACCGGAACTAGGACAAGCCAACAGCAAAGTTTGCGTTCAAACTTTAGCCATCGAGTTTTGATCATGCGGTGGATTTATTTTCTCTGAAGTATATTAATATTACATTATTATTATATAGACAATTTCCAAACTCCATTTCCTTTAGCATAAGCAACAGCTGTGCTTAAGCTGAAATTACTTTTGCCTAAAGTAAATAAAACGGCAAGCTAAAACAGTTTATATTATATAAAACAGATAAATTGTTTATATTACCGGTAATGCACACAGTTTATATCTCGCATGATCTTTGTGTGCTCCTCTCCAGTGCACTAATATCTACAACTTCAGAAGGAAACACAACTGTTCTTCGGTGTGATTTGGTTATTCTTTTCTGTACTTTTCTGTTCTGTACTCACAAAACCATGTCCATACCCTTAGCAAGCTTCAGGAGATGTGAAACATGCTGTAAACTATGAATGCTTCAAAATATAGAAACAAGTATTGTTTAGATTTTTTGTATTATTTGCATTTTGTACATTTAATCAATATTTGATGTTGTTACCTTTTGATCAACCAACACCATGTGATGCTTAAAACTGAATAATGGACTGAAACAGAAACAACTGTGTAGGAGGGTTAAAAATGAGGTGCAGAAAAATGGCTGCTGATGCTCTGGACTGATGAGTCAAAATGGCCATTTCAATGTAATTTGATCTATGGCTAGTTTCTTCATTGAGGGACTGGAGAGTGGTACAATAATGAGTGTCTGCAGGCAACAGTGAAGCATTGTGGAGGTTCACTGAACATTTAGGACAGCATTTCTGCAAATGGAGTTGGAGATTTGGTCCGGATTAATGATGTTTTCAATGCTGAGAAATACACACAACAAAGCATTCCCCAAGATGTTCCATAAGATGTTAGGACCATTATAAATGTTTAACATTTTCACTTTTGTACACATCCCTCGCCTGAAGCCTTTGCACATTATTGTGAGATTAGAACATTTCAATTCCCACTGAAGACAGTTTACCTACTGTATCATTAAAGAAACCAGTAAAACTATTCAACAAAGTGATGCGACCCCTAAAAGGATTCCTAAGTTAGTTTGAATCCACTGGTCCATTTTGGAGCTTATCACAGAAATAATGGGCAAAGGACTGGGTGTAAAAAAAAACACAGGACACAAGAGAGACATTTTAACCCTTCAAAGTCTCTGCATGCAAAAGTGTAAATAGTTTAGTTATGATGCATAGTTTTAAAATTAATTTAAATTAAAATGTGAGAAAATGTGCAATCGACTTTCATTTCCGTTCTTCAGTTTCGTTCAATCTCTGTCATCTAGAGTTGAAACTAAGATATAACCTTTGGAAGTACAAGACCTGAGACATGGCTTATGCTTTTCAAAGGGCTTGGAACGGTGTATAAGGTTTAGGAGGTTCATCTGCTTGTTGGAACTGTTATTCGCATGCTCTAGTGACTAACAGCGGACAAATAGTAAACATATGTCTTTACAGTAAAGTTTTATTTATGTTTTTCTTCAACTTTTCCTAAATATTTCTTCAGCTGCACAATGAACCCTTGCGAATAACTGTAGGTGGATTGCATCACCAGAATTCATTCGTCTAGTGTTTTTATCTCGCCCCCTGTGTTAGCAAAAGAGGTTAGTTATGTAAATCTCCAGCACTGAAGTCTGATAATGGCCCCAGCGTGAAGCAAACACCAACGTACACAAATACTCCAAACATTCGAGAATCTGCTTCAAAAATTACATTTAAGATTACTGTTTCATGTACATTTTGGAGGTATGTACTAAATTTATCTAATAGCTTGTACTCGTGTGTTAAATGTATAGGTTTTTTTATTAAAAAAGGCATCAAATATAATTTGCGCAGAATCTTGTATGTGATAATTAGCATCGGCAAGAACAGCTTTTCATCTAGTGAACCCAGGAGAGAGCATGATTAACAAATACGCCATGTCAATTCCTGATAAACACAAACATGTAAGGACTAAAAGAAACAATACGTGCATATTTTTTCATTTGGAGACAGATTGGCGCATGTTTTCTACTAGATATGCAACTAAATATGTTTAACTACATTACGTGATTTCAATCTTGTTTTGTTTAGTTCCCAGCAATTACCTTACTCTCAAATTCACATCACAATCAAACCAGAAGGTGTTCCGAGGCCTGTGAGAAGATTTCGAGACCCTACGGCGAACTCAGACACGGAAGCAATAAATTATGAATGTTGAACTAAACCAGTCACTGTACTCTGCCGGACATGGAATTAAAAAGGTTTAGTGAAGAGCTCTCAGACATTTCACATCTGCAAATGATGACAGGGGACACAATCAGTGCAGCCCTCTCTCTCTCTCTTGTTTTCTGTGTCTTCTTTATTTCACTCATTTATTTATTATCAAAATTTTGTCAATTTTTGGATTGCAGTAAAAGAAAACGATACGATAGACACCCCAATATTATGTCTTCCATTTGAAACACTATTTTTAACCAACAGTTTATTTTAAGAACCACCTTTGGGAAAAATGTACGGTAATTTAAAAAGTTTTGAGACCTTTGAGGGTCTTTGTTTTGCTTGAGAGCATTTGATACCATCTGTCCACTAGGGGGCAGTGTTAATGTTTGCATTAAGTCACCTTTTTTTACATTAAGATGGATTAAGAGCTTTAAAATGTGAGTAAAAGATAATTTCAAGAAAAGGATAAAAAAGTTTCAGAAGTGACTAGAATCACAATCACTCCATGAATCAAAATACACTTCAGCTCCTAGACGATATCACTCAGTAGCTCCACGATACATATTGTGACAATTTTGTACTGCACCCCGAATATTTAGTGTTTAATCTGTTGCCTTCAAAAGAGCAGTAACTCTTCTCGCTACACTTTCACAGTTTTTGAAGAAACTCCGCTTGGAGGTTGTTGAGAAACATTTAACTGTAGCAGACTCCATCCCAAATATAGTGCCAAATCATGTTCAAATGATGCTTCTGTTTTTCTGCACTCCAGTTCCTTTATTTTGGTGTTTCCACATCCCCAGGAGTGACTTTGTCTGCCAATCTTTCATGAAGACCACTTCTGGCAAGGCTTTTCTAGATAGCAGAAGGGCATACCTGGGTCCCACTAGTTGCTCCACTGCTGGATACCTCCAGTTTTTGAAGTGCCTTTCATCTGTAGCACTACATCTTAACATTGTACATTTCTGTGTGTTTCCACAGCACATCTTAAAATCTCTGGAAGTGATGTTGTTGATGCAGTATAACCACCTTTTGTCTTGTTGCTCGGCTATTTTTTTCAGCTTTTTAATTCATCTTTGCAAAGACAAAGTGCTGAAACATTAAAGGGAAATGTTTAAATCTGCGCATCGCGTGAAATGTAAATAAGTGGGCGTGGCTAAATCACATTCAGCATGCGGGAGGCTGGGACTAAAAGATACGCTGAGAGGTTGTAAAAACAAGGAAAGGAGAAACGAACATACGAGGAGGGCTCAAAAGAAAATATTGGAGGGGGATTTCGTCATTCATTTATATTATAAGGTTAAAAATAAAATATGAAATAATCAAATAAGGTTGAGTCCTTTTCTTTTCTTAAATATTCAACTGTATTCATTATATAAAGCCCTTTTGTACATTTTCTGGAATAACATATACATATATATATATATATATATAAATAATGCACCCACTACTCATGGCAAATAACACTTTGTACCTTCTTCAAGTTCTTCTTTGCATACACCCACAATTCGTTTGCATATTTACAAATTACCATGACACTGTTATGTTTGAACACATTTAACTAGCAAAATGCACCCAGCCAAATATGAAATGACTTCTTTATTAAATCTACAGAAATACTCATCCATTACAAAGTGAGTCCATGGACGGTCATTCTGAAACATGGACGTACGGTAGGAACATGGTCATAAAATTGATCTTCAGCTCCAAAGGCTCTCACAATGATATAAAACGCCACTTCTCACAAAACACTCTGTCATTTTACAAAAGGAATGTACCAATATTGATGCCACAACAACAAAAGCTCTGTTCACAAAAAGCACAACACAGATGAACTAAGCACGTAATAATAGCCATAAAGACAACAGTTAGCATCGTGCTTCTCGTAAGTTTACAAAGATATAAAGCATATAGTAATCTAGAAAGCAGGGTGATTTGTGCTCGTTTTCTTTCCACCAGATTTATTCAACCCTGACTTGTTGTGGCGGGAAGTCCCTTGCCACTTTAAACAAAGGCTGACTATTGAAGCTAGCCCTTCAGTTAGCATCTGCTAAATATCCACATAGCTTCAGCCGTAAATGTCAAATGTCCAATCATTCAAGCATGTGCAGTTTTACAACTGTTTAGCTAAACTTCGAAAAGCCTAACATCAGTAAACATGTTCAAACCAAACATTGTACCTTGCCCCTAGCAAGGTGTAGCTAGCAGGCTAGGCTAAAAGTGCAAATCCAAGTGTGTCTGGTAAAACAACGTTGTACTTTTCATTAGATCCAGAGTGACACTGCAGCTAAACACCTTGAGATTAAGGTCTTCCTCTCAATAGCAGGTTTTTGCAAAGTTAGCCTTTACAAGGAGTGTAAACACTGATAATGTACAATAGTGACGGCACATACATGTCTCTACTCAAGCAGAGCCAAGAAGGTAAGTGAGAGAAAAGGTACGAGAGGAACAGACTGACATTCTGTACACTCTGTCTTTCCCTGCGCACTGTTTACACCATGGAACTGTTCTTTATCACCCTGTTTCAGCGTCCGGGGGAGAAGATGTAGTCCAGAGCTTGTCTTTCAGCTGCTGCTATGTTTGGGTGCCACAGGTCCACCATGAAAACAACCCTTGGACCATCATCTGCAGCTCCTGTGGACGCAGATACAGAATACAGCTTAAATTTCTTATTTTAAGAAGAAGTATCTAGTTTAGATTTTTAAGATATAGATTATTTAGCTTATTTTGAGAAAATATGACCTACATTTTCTTGAGAAGAAACTATTCTGTTCATTTATTTGCTTGAATTAAGAAACGTGAAACAAGCCTTTCATTTTGCCACTGAACTTAAAACTAGAATCTTAAAACGAAATTTTGATTCAACATATCCTTAGACGTCTTTAAAAAAAAATCAATGTTAAATTCTGATTAAAAACAGGATGAGAAAAAAATTGCATAATTATAGATATTTTATCCTTTTATCAAGCAAAACAAAAAGAATACTTGACACAAGAATAATTTGTTTGTGGAAAAAGTCACATTCAAAGATAAATGTAAAATTTTAAGCAAGATTTAAATAGAGAAATCTGTCCAATTTTAGCAGATGTTGTAGTTTAAAGATGTTTTAAGGATTAGTTTTAAGCACAATGTCTCTTTTTTTGTAATACGTGCTTAAAAAAGAGAATCTGTTTAATATTATATTTCATTGTAAATTTCTTGTTACTACATACTAAATGCAAGCATTCTTAAGTTGCTATTTTTATTATATATATTTAATATATATTTAATTTATTATAAACTAGAGAAATCTGTCAAATTGTAGGCAGGTTTTTCAAGTTTTATGATTTTTTTTATAGATTAGTTTTAAGCACAAATGTCCTTGATTCAGTACTGTTTTCTTAAAATAACACACTATTTTTTTATTTTAAAAAATGATTTTTTAGGGCTTATTTGGGCTTATTTAACATTAAGCTATAATTTATTCCATAAGTCCTTTAACTCTAGTGTGGTGGTGAGTGCACTTGACACCCAGCATTGATACTAGCCTGTTTATACTGTCATATATCTGATAAATGAGAAAATGCAGAAACAGAAAAAGGCAGAATTTCTTGTTTTGAGATTGCATTTAAAATTGCAACTCAAATTTTGGCACAAAAATTATGCACAAACATTCTTGAATGAAAGCTATTTTCCCGAATACATTAGCAAATATTTCAAACTTTAAGACCAACATGTCCTGCTTTTAAGACACTTTGCTGGTTTTAAGTTTTCTTGTAAAATTTACTGACCCCATTTGCAGATTTTTTTGCTTGATCTCTGGTTCCAATAGTCAGAGCGTTATTGTAGTGTTTTGTGGGGGTCATGTTTTTTATTCTATTCCTCACTACTCAAACAAATGACCATTAAATTCATTGATGATTTTAGAAAATATCCAGTTACACTACTTTTGTACATTCTGACTCATAAAAAAGCACTGAAAACTAGCCTATCATGTCAGTTCAATGAAGAAATAGCATCTTATGTGAAAATGTTACAAAGAAAATCAACATTGAAAAGGTTAGCACATAACAGCTTAAAAAGCAAAAAAATGTTTTTTTTTTTTTTTTCAAAAAAACAGGTGTTTAGTTTTTAGATGTTATATAGTGGGTATGGAAAGTATTCAGAACCTCTCAGATATTTAACTCTTTGTTATATTGAAGCCATTTGAGAAAATGTTTGGCAGAAAAAAACAGACGTGTACATATTTTTGCATATATATTAAATAAGAAATGCAAAAATCACTGTAGACAACCAAGGAATGCTCATAGACTGTCTAATACCATATCAACAGTAAAGCACAGTGATGGCAGCATCATGCTGTAGGACTGGACGTTTGGTTGCAATTAAGGGAAAGGTGAATGTGGCTAAGTACAGGGATTCCTGGATGAAAACCTTCTCCAGAATGCTTTACCTTCCAACAAGACAATAACCATAAGTCCACAACTTAAATACTATCTTCACAAAACACCATTGACTCAAACCCAATTCAGATTTTCTGGGGAGACCTAAATTAGCTGATCACCAACTTTTACTATTCCACCCGACAGGAAAGAACTGGAGAGGATCTGCAGGAGGAGCAGCAGAGCATCTCCAAATACAGATGTGTTGCTTTCCCAAATAGACTCATGGCTATATTTGATCTAAAAGGTGCTTCTACTAAATACTGAGCAAAGGGTCTGAATACTTACAACCAGACGAGGTTTAGATTTAGGTTTTTCTGCAAAAATGTGAACAATTCTTGTCAATATATCTTTATATCGTTTTAGCAAATGGCTGCAACATTTAAGGCAGTCTTAATACTCCGATCCACTGTATATTTTGTTTATATAGAGGGCAGGGAAGGGTGGGAAATGGGGATTAACAGGATGTAGAGTGCATAAACAGAGAGAAAGCAAGAATGAGTTAAAAATGGACAAGATTCTAGGTTCTTAAACAACTATTATTTTAATCATCATTGTAGAAGGTAGTGTTTTCAGTAAAATAGACATTACTGAAAACTCAATTTTACTACATTTATACAACAAAATGCAGGTTACTTTTATTAAAACTGTGTTAAATCAAAATATATATTTAAGTATTCGAGTCAGCTCAAAACTGCAGAGATGTGAATGAGCAGATAAAGATATGATTGAAGTAAATATATATATTTATAATGGACAAACCCTTTCACTCACAATGCCAGTTTACTGGTGGTAAATAGAAGAAAAAGTGGTAAAAATCCAAATTATCCTATTAAAACGACAAACCAAGAAAATCAAGGAAAACCAACCGCTAGAAGTAAAGAAGATTAAATGTAAAAGTGTTCCTCTTTCTATTACAAGGTAACAAGAAACATCACATTCCATGCAATGTATATGGTCATAAGTAAAATATACATTTCCTTTCATATGATCAAATGATTACCAGATTTAATTTATGGGCAGATCTTTTCTTTGTCTGTGTGCAAATGTTCAAGGCAGGATGCATGGGGTCAAATACTTCTTTTCTCATTGGTCAAATAAATGACTTCATATATTTTACTCAAACAATGAGCATGACAAGTTTTTTTTATTAAGATTTCGTTTCTCACCATCGTGAAAAGCAGTGTGGAGGAAAGAGTCATCAAACAGCAGGCAGCTTCCCTCAGACCAGCACTGCGGCTCTCCACCAACCACCAGCTCACAACCAGAGGGCACCTTCAGTCCTACACAAGGGAGACATTTCAGTAAACGTGTTTCTCTGCATCTTAAAAATGTAACCAAACGTGCCAGTTTCACGATCATCAAAATTGCATTTCAAATGTTAAACTATAAAATCAAATTTGTCTAGGAGTTTTCTCGTGTTTTTTAAATTAAATGTTAAATTAACATAAAAGTTTAACCCTTAGCAATGGTCATGGTTGATTTTAATGCTGTGAAAGTTTGTTATGGGGTAATTTGCAATTTTAATTGATCAAATATTTATCAAGTTATTTTAACTCCACGAGACAATTTCTCTTTTTTCATATTTGCTTTTGAAAATATTTGCATTTGTGGATTTCATCCACAAAATAAGCTAAAGGAAGGTATAGATTGTGATTTAGTGCTGGTCTCTTTAAAAATGTGCCCCACTATGCTCTGCCCATCAGTACTGCTAAGCACACCTTCAGGCAGATGTGTATACAGAGAAGTAAATCTCAATTGTTTTATGTGAGGAGTAAAGAAAAGCTGCCTCATTTAGCATTTACATATTATACTTGAAATGAGAGAATGGCAAATAAACACCTTTAAAATTTGACATAAACAACATTGTTTTTCCCCAATTATGAATTATTAACAAATGTTGAAAACAAAAATTACTACACATTAAAAAATATCTTTCGAAGCCTCAAATAAGTTTTCCTCATAAGATTGTATAAGCCGTTTTCTTATTTATCCAGATGTGTCTTGAGAGTGCACCAACAAGTGAGAGATGATTTTCTGTTGTGCTTTAAAAAGAACAATGTCCAACACCAACTTCCCTGGTTCATTAGTTTGTTTCATCCATCCCATCCTCCATCTGGTGGAAAAATCCTACAGATTGTGACAAAACTGCAACTTTCCTATGGGAAGCCAACAGGTGAGTGACTGAAGCTGCAATTCATTGATTGACCACCGGAGGTTTCTCACAAAATCCTGTAGCCTATAATCCAACTCACAGTAGACACGCACGCGCACACACACACATGACAATTCTTCCACTGGAAGAAGAACATGAGAAGTCCCACCCTCTTCTAATTTTAGCTCTCGTTCATTGGATATTTACACAAAGGAGAAGTCCATTGATTGGGTATGTCCTGGCCTGATATGCGTTTCTTTCACTGACATCTGCCTTTTCACATGCGTAAACAAATACTTATACATACAGTTATTCAAAACAAAAAACAGAAAAACAATTTTAAAAATTGTCTTACACGTACCAACCAAGTATCGAAAGTGTATGTGGAAAATTGAGGCGAAGTGTCCTAGGCGAGCTGTCTGGAGAACATGAATGGGCAGTGAGCCGGACTCGTAAAGTCCCCAAACAGCATGAGGACCGCTGCCAGATGGCGAAGTTTACAATCAAGTCAATTGGGTTCCCCACGTGATGGGGTAAGACACATATTAAGTAGAGCTTGGCTCGCAAGAGATCCTGAATTGTGAGAAAAACCCACAGAGATCCTGAATTTCACAGGAATATACCACCCACTGATCAAATTACTTTTGTCTCAAACGCTGATTATGTTACTACTCGTGGACCACCAGCTTTTGAGAAACCTTTTGAGGCTGGTATCTCTCAGTTCAGCTTGAATGTTGTGATTCACTGCGAAAGGTCATGGCTGAAACTCAATGCAAGGTGAAGATAGGCTCAAGCAACAAGAGCATTTGGCTTTGACTAGCATCCAGCTTGAAACAAAACATCTAGTTAGGACGAGAATCAGTGGCTTGCTGGGGTAATTGTGCTTATATATGGTAGTTAAGAGGTGAAAATGTAATAAGCTCCTCCTGAAGCTTGATTTACCAATGCCATTCGGTTAATAAATAATCGAAATAGCTTGTGAATAATTAAGGACGTTGCTACTTGACTGACAGCCACACATTAGTGATGAGATGGCAGTTTTAGGTTATAGTTTTGTCACCCAAGCTCCAAACACTTTTTTGCTGATTTTCCACCATTCAGGAAGGGACCTTGCAAACAAGACAGATGTTATCTAAAACCACTTTAAATCCTTCATTTACATTAAACAGTTAATTTTTTATTAGCATATATTGTTCACATCTACATAGATTTAAGTAGTAAGTGACTGTATTAAACAAGCTGTCCAAGGAACTACTCTGGGTCAAGGAGATGACCCGAGCACACAGTCTTCTTTTAAGGTCTTTTTTTTTTTAAACTGACCAAAGCTTTGGACTTGTAATGTGGACGTTGTAGTTGTTTGATTGGAAATTAATGGTGGTTTGACGACAGCTAGCATGGATATTAGAGATAAAAATAATAATAATTTCAGGTCTTTTAACACATAAATTAGTAAAGTATGCAAATGAGAGACCAGATTTTCAATCTTTCCCAATCTTACCAAGATGGCAGCGTAGACGCACATTGGACGGACCGTAGTGTTCAGTGATGGTGGCTCCAGGGGTGAGCAGTGAAAAGCAGGCATTCCCAAAGACATTATTCCCAATAAACGTACGGAGCTGCCCAAGAACCCTCCATGTGCGTGGACATCGCCTGGCATTCAGCACCATCGGAGACCCCTGGTTCACCAAATAGTATGTCCACCACTGACCTCGAGGAGTACTGTTTGCTTTCCAGCCAAGCGGAAGGGATGAACCGGTCCGACTTGATTGCAACCGGTACACATTTTCAAATTCAGCCAGAAGAGCAGGAAAACTCCTCTCCAGGAGCTCTACATCATGTTTTTGAGCCTCTCGTGAGAAGAACGGAGCTGAGGGAAGGTCTGGCAGGAAGAAAATCTCAGGTTTCTGGATTGAGGGGCGGCTGCAGACCATATTGCGGCTCTGATCCCGCACGCCCTTGTGCACACGGCCCATGCCAGCCCAGGTGTAGCGCTTTGCGTATTCCTGAAGGCTTTGATAGAGCCTCTGGTTTAGACCTTCACCGGGTTTGGAGCACCGAAAGCACTCTGCTGATTGGCAGTAGGCAAAACCGTTGAGTTCATCCTCACCGATTCCATTACCTCCGACTCTACTGACCTTCAATGAGCTTCTACAGGACAAAAGGTTGGAGGAAAGGACACCGGGTATTGCACCAACCCGAGGCTCGGGACTGAAGCGTAGTGAAGGGGTGGTATGCTCACATCCAACACGGTAGCAGTACCAGATGAAGAGCATAGCCAAACAGAGAGCAGTGCCCACAGCTCCAGACTCACACTCTCGCATGGACTGGATGCCCCCTGCCACCCACTCCCTCATCCTCTCTAAAGACCACTCCATCCCTGCATACGGGCACTGATTCACAAGCTTGTTTTCCGATTGTTCATAGATGTTGGGTTATGCATCAAACAACCAGATTTAGTTTCTCAGACGAGTGCTCCACCCTTCATCTTGGGTTTTGTTTCCTTTTCTTCGGGAAAACGGTTCAGTCTTGCAGAATTCAGTGCGATACTTCAGGTGCTCCTTGCCTTCCGATCCCCAACAACAGACACACAACACCCAGGGGGCACCTTTAAGGGAAAAGATGTAAAAGGACATTGTGATACACCGCAGATAAGACCAGAAGAACACATACATTCCTGTCAAGATAAGCCCTGCACTGATGATGGCCTGAGCTGTCCACATGATCATTTCTACAAACCACCCACCCACACATTCTGAACACTACACCCCCCCCCCCCCTCCAAGCTCACACATTTATCTACACCAATGAGAAGCTTGATGGAGACCGCAGCACTCATAGACAGTAATCGCATTTTATGCAACATATCTGCAAAGAACTTTTAAAAAACATATGGCACAAAACAAGCATGAGGGTAATCCATGCACAAACAGTGAATTGTTGCCATGGCTTTTGGCATCCATGAGTTGCAGTGCGTACTGACAGGCTACAGATGAAAACGCCAAGCAGTGTTGCAGGTAAAGATTGACTGAAAATCGAACAGCAGATGAAATGAAAGCGCTTCACTCCAAGCACAAAACAGAATAACATAACGAGACGATGATCGCATGACGTCCACTCAAAAGCATATTTACCGAGCGCTGTTCGTTTGTGGGATTCGCAGCGACAAAAACCAGGAGCAGCCAGTTTTTCAACCTAAACACTTCCTCCTCTCTTCGTCTCGGCTTCTGACACCTCCCTGTTCCTGACTGTCGCTGTGGTTCACTGCTGTTTCTAGTCCTGCCCTTCTGTCCGTAACGCGCAATATTGTGTTTGCGACCACGTCCAAAACGCCGAACAAAAAAAGGCAGAAATTAACCAGTCGCCCTGCGACTATTTGCTGGATGTTATTGTGAAGCCTAGATTAATTAAACGTATTGACACGTATGTACGAGTGCTAACAAAAATCATAGCTATTTTGTTTACAAAATGTTCGCGCTTATACGTTCAGGTCCGTTCGAAACAGCGTACTTCCATATTCTGTAGTAAACCGAGAACATGCCCACTAGATCCGGCAAGAATTGAAACAGAGCTACGTCCGAAATGGACAGCTTGGTAGTTCGTACAACATTTTAAAGGTGCCATTTTAAAGCGCTCATAATAAATATTGGAACCCCCCTATACTAGCACTGCACTGTTAATACCTTTCTCATTGGAAAATTAATCGTAAAATACGTCGTGGAATCACCTCGTGTTTTTGGACTTTGAAAAACATGCCATTTAGCCCGATTCCTCTCACCCTAAAATGTAAAAAAATTTAAAAATGCATTCCTCTTGTAGGCTTAGTTTGTGTCTTTATGTACGATATTTCACATGTGTAATTGTAAAAAAAAAAAAAAAAAAACTGTAACACCGCCCACTGCCATTGGGTCTGAACGCTGCCATGACAGCCATGTTTGCACATGCTCACATGAGATTTTCTGATAAGGAACCATAATGGTTTCTGAGGTCTAGCTCTCACACGCAGTCTGTTATATACAGCCTATTTGGTAATTATAAGCACAAATTTGAGAATGACTTCCCTGAATTTGATCGTCGCAAGCGTAAATTTTCTTTCTCACAACGTGTTGACAGCAGTAAGTCAGCTCAGTTTTGTGTGGCTGTCAATCATAGCTGTCAATCACATGACCCAGTGTAGTTTTTTAGGAAAAAAATTAACCACCGTGAGCCACATAAAAATAAACTTAAAACAAAAAAACTTTGTTTCATAACATTGTTTACTGTATAGATAACTGGCGGAAAACATTAAAACATAATTTCTGAGGAAATAATTTAGTACAATCAACAAAAAAAAAACACTTTGTTTGCATTGTTCTTTAGCGCGGAGAGGTCTCCCTAAAGTGTCAATTCTGCAAGTGATCTGATTGGTCAATGGGTGTTGCTAGAACTATGGGTGGTGCTACAAACATCGAGCCATTTTCTACTCACAAAAAAATAAATATAGGATTACACAAACATGCATGACAGATCCTGAATGAAACTTGAGGCATGTCTTTTGATGAGTTAACAACACTAAAAGATAATAAGAATGCCAGAAAAGTCTATTTTGCCGGTTTAAATAAATTACCACTAATCAATACCCCCACAAAATCTTCACTTTTGGCCTCTATTCAAAGTCCTGTAAGTGTTTTTCGACAAGTTTGATTCTAGTTGTATAGTCCTGCTCGCTGTCTGATTTTTTTCTCTCAAACCGCAATAAGCACAAGCTCTTGATTAGAGCAAAATACAACAAAAACATTTGTACCAATCCATGACACACGTTGCATGACGATGCTAGTCTTGTCATGATGCTAGTATTGACATGTACGTGTTTCATCAGTAGGTAGGGAACGAAAGCCATCCAAGCACAACCAATAGGAGCATGTTGAAAATATGAGAAATTCACATTTTCACTGGAAAGTTTCCTGTGATCTCCTGTTGCTCACCAAGAGAAAAGCTTTAGATTAACATTAAAAATGACGGGCGGCATGGTGGCACAGTGGGTAGCTCTTTGGCCTTCCAGTTAGAAGGTGTTGGTTCGAGGCTCGTTGATTCAACCTTTCTGGAAAAAGGTGGGTCAAATATATTAAGATATGTAGGATATTAGTGTCAAGTAACTTTGTTACTTTGTATAACTTTGTATATTTTTTTGCAATACATGCAAATCTTTTATTTATTTAATATGTGCTCAAATATAAGAATGGTCAAGTCTGGTTGTATAAAATCCATCAAGTCCATAGACTGTAAAAAAAACATGGACAGTGTGACACCGCCAACTGCCATTGGGCTAATTTGAAGCAAAAACAAGCATGACATGGAGGATGACATTGACGGTCAGAGAGAGGGTGCACATGCACAAACGTGACTTTCTGATGGCCATGATTTCAGAAGTCTGGATCACACACATAACCTGTTATATACTCTTTTTGTTAACGTAAACACATTTTTGAGAATTCTGTGAATTTTATCGTTGGCAGTGTGAATGATCTTTTTCACAACGTGTTGACAGCACACAGTCAATCATACCTGTCAATTACATGGCCCGCCTATTTTTTAGGGGAAATCTGAGTCATTGTGAGCTGCACAAAAATACAAACAAAACAAACAAAAAATAAAACTGTATAGATAACCTTCAAAATAAATTAAAACCGTTTGTCTAAATGCTTTTTCCTGTAGTATTGGGGGGAAATCATTCTGCAGCCAGCCATGTGGGGGCGATCACCGCCAATGACCGAAATATCACTTACACACTCAGGAAACCTTTACTGGTTCAATTTTCACATTTTTCGAGGCACTGAATGTTGTTTCCATGATTATTTCTATGTGATACACTTTCTGAAATAAGTAAAAAAAACATTTTATTAAGAATAATTTTTAGAATTTTAGAATAATTTTCTTTCATATATTATTTTTTGAGATGCATCTGTGTTATAAATGTAATCCAGTATTATGTTTTTTTTTTATATATAGTTTTCTAAGTTCCAATCTAACAGAACTGTATTCCGCTGATGAACAACTGGTGGGTGCTCTCAGGACAAGACCCGGGTGGTCCAAGTAGTCCAGCTCAGGGCTGCAAGAGGGAATGTCGTGTCGTGAAACAAGTTACTAAACCCAAAGAGCATTCACAGAGCGTGAAAACACTTCTTATAGCAGCATTTTCCACAATCCAATTTAAATTCGACCTCTTAATTAGGCGTTGACACTCGGGAAGGGGAGGGCTCCCGAAGAGTGCCCTTCGGCTCAAGCGAGAAGTTCAGCGGCAAGGTAAAACCGCGCCGGTGTGCTCGCGGTAACATGGCGAGCCTGAAAGAGAACGTCTGCTGTTGTGTAATTATTCCACTTATATGTCTTATTGCAGCAGGTTTAGTTATATATTACGTATCTTATTTCAAAGAGGAATGTGCGGACGGGCTTTACAGGAGAGGAGCGGTGGCAGCGGACTCAGAAACATGCTCCAAAGTCGGACGGTGAGTGAGGAGAGATAACGTTACTGGATTATAGATTATTACATTAGCTCGGTTTAAACATTGTTTGAATCTGTTAAACTGTGTTTTAATAAAGAGTATAAACCCTGACATTCCTGGAAAATGAAAGTACATTCTTGTAAATCTGCCAGAAGAGGATGAGGTCAGGTAGATTTGAGGACGAGAGAGGCTAATAAGGTGAAGCATACACAGAAAGTTTGAAGATAATTGGACTTGGTTAAGGATCCTCACTTTGTAATCCTCTTGACACCAATCTTTGCTTCTTATCAGCAGAAGAGATTTCCTCGCAGCAAGTCAATGGTCTAAACCTCATGGGACAAAAATTCCACAGTGCTCTAGTGTGGGTGGTTGACATGCAAGCCAGAAAAAAAAGTTATTCTCTTTAACTTCAAATGTCATCCAAGAAATGTTTTTTTTTTGTGTGTAATTATTAACTTAACTTTCCAAATATAAAACAAGTTTTCATCAATTTACTTTACGTAAAAATTCGGTATATTTTGGTTTATTTTATTTTTTGTTATTTTCATTAATTAGCACAAACAAAGCTGGCATGTTCAAAGTGTGGACCAAACATTTATGTAGAATTCATAATATTTGCACATCTTTGGTAGTATTTAACTATATCTTACCAGTTAAACAATATTAATGTATGTTACACAAAGACAACCAGAATTGTGTTATTTCATAGCCGCCCATATACTCAGTCGTGGAAAAGTGTTTGTATTGAAGGGTATTTCTAAAGGTCAGTTCAGCAAGGTTCTTTTATACACTAGTAACTCAATAATTTTCACTGCCTGCCTACCTCAAGAGAGGAAACAGTAGCCTTTAATTAACTCTTTAAGAAAACAATTTTAAAACAACAAATTACACTTTTAAGTGGCTGCTGTACCTTCTGGGTACAGTTTGCTTCAAATGTTGGAGTGTAGATACAATCAACCCTTTTCAGTGGTAGGGATGCCCTCTAACTTATACAGATGGGACACGTAATGGTGAAGGTAAACCCCAAAAGTTTTCAGTAATTTTGCTAAAACCTGTAACTTTTAGAAATTGCATTGCAACTTTTTAACCACAGAGTTAAAAATAACTTAAGTAAATGTATACTGGGTAAACCAAGCCTTTTTTAAACAAAGTGTGGGTCAAATATGTGTGGATTTATTGGGTTATTTTCCTGTTATTTTCAAAAACAACATCACAGGTATCTGATCACAGCTGATATCCACCAAAAAGTGTTTAATCAATGGCCGGTTTAGTCACGCCCCAAAGGTGACAAAAATAGAAATGTTTGCGAGTGCAGAGCTCTATGGAGCAGAGGAGCAGGAAATTAACTGAGACTTTCACTTGTTTTAGATATGTTCATTTAAAAAGTAGGGTTTGTTATGCGTTGAAGTCATCTGTTTACTACAACGCGTTAACTACTGTAAACTACTGTTGTTTACAGTGTACAAGGAAACTTTCTATTGGTCATTGAGAACCTTTAGAGTTGCACCTAGTTTGTGACAGTTTTGATCTTTGGTGAAAATATTTGGAAAAAAACATTGCGAGTTACAGCCTTTATGTTTTCAGCCCAATTGTTGCTGCTGGCAATGCTCCATTTACTTCCCTGTTTGCTTTTTTATTTGCATGTGGACACCAAAAACCACATTTAATTTCATGCATGTTCATTATGTTTAAAACAGGGCTTTTAATTTCAATACAAGTTTCATTGTAAAGCTTAAGTAAGATTATCACAAGACTTTGCAGTATTTAGTAGATTATCCATTTTATATTTAGGAATTTGTTACAAAACCCTTATGTCACTAGGATTTATTTAGCCACAAGTTATTTATATTATTTAATCTCTAAATTTAGATGATTGGTTTTTTGATGCACCGAGCAAGTCTGTGTGTTGTAGACATTATTGCTTTGTTTGTTTTGGTCAGTTGGTTGTACTGTAGTACTGTGTAAAATCCAATGCAGAGTAACTTTTATTGTAAATACATTAGTTAAATAGACATTAATCTGTAACACAAGAACACAAAATTACGGTGACTTATCACTGCCACACACATAATCTTTTATGTAATAAAAACACAAGTTTTAAAATTATATAATTATGTATTTGTGCAGCATCAATTTACCAAGAAACTTGAAAGGTTTAGTATTTAGTATTTTGTAGACTACTAATTGAAAATATTTAGTGAGAATAATTTAGCCTTAAAGGTTGAGAAAAGTGCACAAATGATGTGGAAAATGTGAAAAGTTACTTTGGAGACATTGCAAACATGACTTAAAAAATGTTTGCTGTAGAAAAACGTAAAATCCTCTTTGTGTGCAGTCTACATGCTGTGATTGATAATTAATTTTTAAGGTTCAATTTATTTGTTTTCAACGGTGAAATGATTAAAGTGTTGTGCATGTGAACAAACTCTGGCTCCAGAGTGTGTTTCAGGGAAATTATGTTTTAGATCAAGAATTACGAATTACTGATCATTTTAACACTGTAAACAAGACTTTCTTAATTCTTTGTGACCACTATTGAATCACCTCTGAAACACTTTCAATGTTGTCATGCATTTAGACTTCTTAAAAAATCATCCTTCTAGGAGGTGAGTTTGACATTACAAGATAGTTATTCAGTTTTTATTTTGTGAAAAAAAATTGTGAGAAGGCTATGAGGCATCGTATAAACTAAAAGCATTGGCCATCCTCTGTATCATTATTATTAAATGTTAAAATTGTTGTAAAAGTATTTCAATATATGTCAGACGCTGTTTAAAACATGTTTATACCACGTTTATAACTAAAAATCTTGAGACCTTGCTTTTTTTTCATTAGACCATTTTGCCCCTTTTCTCTCAACATTCTCTCTAATTTACATCTGAATGAATCAGAGAACTGGGTGGAAGTGTCAGATGAGAGTCAAATCCAACAGTTTGACATCAACCCAGTGAGTTTGAAAGAGGAGAAATACTGGGTAAATTGAACCTAGAGAATCTGCTCTGTCAAACATGGTGGTGGAAGCATTATGTTTTGGGGCTGTTTTCTCTCACGGAGACAGGACAACTGCACAATGTCAAAGGGGTGATAGATTTGTAAAATTTGAGAGCCTTTTGATTTCAGATTAGACTGCAGCGGTTCAATAGCGGTGAATAACAGATGACATCAGTGAACTCTATTCATTCATTGTTTTATTGTGCAAACATAAACAACATCTGGGGGGTGGGGGGTAACATCTAAATATTAAAATCATTAGAAAAGGAAAGAAAACAGCCAATGCCACTATGTAAAATCAATACTACTGGTGTTAATGGTGTGGAATGTACACACACATACCGTTGTGATCATAAATTTACAATTGTTTTAATTTCTTTACAATTTATTCAGAAAATATGAACAATAAAACACACAAAATGTTGATACTCATGGTTAGTGGCTTTATGAAGTCAAACAACTGTGTTTATTCTTTTAAAATCATAATGACAGAAACTTTCCTGCAATCTGCTTTTGTGTTATTGTTCATGTAAAAAAAAAGGCTAAGAAATGAGAAAATAAAAACGATAACGATAAACCTCTTCTTCAATTTTAAAACTGACGGATGTGTTAATTCACATAGAGTTACATTTAACATTGGGATCAGGTTGACACCAGTAGTGTTGATTTAACACTGTAAATGTTGCTGTGATTTATACCAACAAAAACAAAAAAAGCCTGCTTTCGTTTGACAAGTGTGACATCGCTGTTTAGATCGAAACATGTTTAAGAGCTGCTGACCTTGATTTGTTAAAAAATGAGTGTGCTCATTTGCTTTTCCGGATAAGTGGGACTTCAAGTAGAGTCTATTTTCTGTGTTTGCCTGGAGCACAAATTAATGAACCCATTTTGTTGAAGGACAGTGATCTATGTTATAACGTGACTTATTTGTCCGTGTATATATTTTATTGTATTCGAAAAGTGATTGTAGCAGTTTTATTATCTTTTAATCAGTGGTAAAGTATACAGAGGGGTGTAATCTGAAAGTCGGTAATAGAAAAGCCGAGGTAGAAGCTGATTGAATCTGTTTTCTCCTAGAGACATCCTGCAAGCTGGTGGATCAGCAGTAGATGGAGCCATCGCTGCTTTGCTCTGCACTTCAGTCATCAATCCTCAGAGTATGGGCATTGGCGGAGGTTCTATATTCACCATACGGGAACCTAATGGTTAGGATCTCTGCTTTAGGGACCTACATTAATCGTTCATTTTAGGATCATGACATTGTGCTCATCACTATTTCTGTTCGCCAGGAAAAGTGAGAATAATCAATGCCAGAGAGACTGTTCCATCAGATTTTAAAACAGACCTTCTTTCCACATGTCCGACAACAATACAGCCAATGGAGGGTAGGATTTCTATCTAGCCTTTGATCCAGCCATCTGATAAATATGGAGCTAGTATTGTAGCAATAAACCAATTATTGAATGGAGACTTGTGTACTTATAATTTTGTCCGAACATTTGTGTATCTTGATTTGCACATAGGGTTTGGGTTGGAAATAGACATTTAAATGCATAAACTGCATACACAAAACGTAATATTTATTAAAGAGCTAAGGTTATAATTATGAAAGAGTTTTTTGGGGGGTTTTGAGAGTATCAGGTTGCACATGTATTTATTTACAGATTTTGCAATGCCCCCAAAATGATTCATTTTGTGGCTTGTTTGTGCTCAATCCCTTCTTTACATGGTGCAGTGTGATTTGCATCATGGTTCATGTTGGGACCGATCCATCCTTTAATAGCAAACCCAGTATTGTGAGCATGTAGCATATAGCAACTGATGATATATATTCCAGAGAAGACAGGACAGGGCTTGAAGTCCAAATATTTACTAAGAATTCATGAATAACACATTACAGATATATCTGGGTGTTCTAACTGCAATACACAACAGCAGAGCAACGTTACGCATCTGTCGTCCCCCTCCCTTGTGACACTGTCTTATATATGTTCCTAAAAAAGGCAAATTAGTTGGGGCGTAGTTCCGTTTACCTCTGGCCTTTTGGCAGACCCACATGTCCGAGTGAGTCGTTCACCTCCTGCAATGGTGGATTGTTTTTGATCCTCTGCACAGAGAAAAAGGCACTCTGGGTGATTACACGGGTCTATAAACGTATCTTATTGATTTAATTTCAAGTAACAAAAGAAATACACAGTTATCACACATTTATTCTCTCAGTTTAATGTTACACTTAATACTCAAATGAATATAACATAATACACTTCATGGTTAAACAAAATGGAATTGTGGGGAGATGCCTAAATTATCCTTCACAACCATCAGAAAAATGCAAAAACACAAGAAACTTTGGCTGGGCTGCTGTCAAACAATCAAATTTGAATGCGATGGAGGTATGTGTTTGTGTGGTTTGGTTGAGCCACCAGATAACATAAAGATTGGAGGGGGTGGACAAGTGAAGGTAGAGGAAACCCTCTAAACCCCCCGGATGAGTAAAATGGGTGAATGCTCCTCTAAAAAGGCTTCAGTCAGCGCTCTCCCAAGCCTCCGACTGCACGATTGTCCCAGCAGTCGTGTCGCAGATGCTTCCACATTGAAGGACTATCTGGAGCAGCTTTCAGTTGTTCTGAATTCACACAGCATGATAGATCGGCGACAGAGGATTTCACACTGTACGACTTTAGACAGAACCGCAGAGGACTTTGCTCCTTTATTCTTTTGTGTCCAAATTGAAAAGAAGCCCCTTTGAAACGAAACCACTGTTTGCATACGCCGTCTACGCTTTTGAATCTCCTCCGCAACTTCACATTGCCCTGGATGTGTTTCACACTGTACGACTGCTCCAGATGTTTAGCATGTCAGATATCTCACGACCAGCCTGCGACTGTCGCAGAGTCTTTGGTATTTCACACTCTGCGATTATCACGTGTGCACGAGCTCCGATTTGGCTGCGATTCTGGCCACAGTTACTGAAATCCTCTTTTTTCCACATTTCCCTGAAACAGTTCCCTGTGATCAGCCACCAAACAGTATAAACCACTCGACATCCATGATATCATGTTCTTTGATTTCTTCTCTGTCGTCGTCGTCTTCTTTCCTGTTTCTCCGTTTGGCACATAGGGCATCGTCGTCTTCAGGCAGGGAGCGTCATTGCATAATTATTTCCTTAATGCAGACGAAGAGCACCCTGCTGCGAATCTCAATTTGGGCCGGTGTGTATTAGCCTTTAGGTGCCAGCTTTTATTGTAAAGAGCACCATTTATTTTATATTTTCAGTGCAGTTTTAACAGACACAGTTGTAATTTAACGTTTCTGAAAATAAACGTAATTGTTTTAGAAATAAATTGTTATTTTACATAGTTTTTTTTTTCATATTGTGTTTCGTATCATATTGAATTGTATCGTATTGATTCGTATCGTACGAAATTGATTGTTTCGTATCGTATTGAATTCGTATTTCGTATCGTATTGTGTTTCGTTTCGTATCCGTATCGTATCGAATCTTAAGGTCAGTGTATCATTCCACCACTTAAATTTTTGAGTGATGTTCATTTTAAAAGGTAGGGTTTGTCAACTGAAAGGATAATTTTTAAGATAATTGGTTTCCACAAAACTTTTGAGTTTGTAGATTATTTACCGGTAGTTCAATATGGGTTTGTTCTTTTTATTGTGTGTTTTTCTTTATTTTACTCCCTCCTAATTTCTAAATAAAAAGTATTATTATTGTTCATTTTTTAAATACATAGTTTACTGTTTTACCGTACACATCTGTCAATCTTTTTATAAACTGCTCAACCATATCTCTCTTTATTTAGAGCATGCGTACTAAACAAATACCTGGCTTATTTGCAAATCAAGAGGCAAAAATGTACAGATTGATTACAAGTCCTCAAAAGTATAACATAATGCAGTAACATTTGTAAAAACACATTTGTGTAATTCTTACACAAAATATTTTTCTGCTGTGTCCTAGCTGACAGTGAACAGTGCACTAAATTCTGTATTCAGGTGCTCACTGGGTGGGTGTCCCAGGAGATATCCGCGGCTATGCAAAAGCACATAAGCTGTATGGACATCTTCCTTGGGCCAGTTTATTTCAGCCCACTATCAAGATGGCGAGAGAAGGCATTCGCATTCCCTACATGCTTTCTCGCTTTCTGCCTCTGCTCCTGAAGGAGAAGCCAGAATCCCCTCTACGGTCAGTAACACACGTTCTTGCCTTATTCTGTGGATTAAACTAACTTTTTAAAGTGCTTAGCACAAACGTTCACTAATTTTGATTAGAAGGTCACTTGTAATTAGTGTTGAAACTTAACCTGCAACCTTAATCAAACACACTTGATCCAGTTAATTAAGCCCATCAGACTTGTTTGAATACCTGTGTCTGGAATGGCATCATTTCACACTTTAAACTATAGTCAAAAAATAGCAGCTGTAAAAGATTTGCATGTTTAATCCCCATGGGTTGAAAGCTCATTTTGGAACTGGAGTGATTAGACATACATTGACAAAGATGGCTGTTGTTTACAGCAATCCATTATTAAAAAAGCTCTTGTACACAAAAATATTACGTTTAGAAAAGTATTCTATTCTAGACAAATGACATTTAACATAACCCAAAGACTTGGGAAACAGAAAAAGTTATTAAAACCAGAAGCCAGAGTTTTACATTAACGTATTAAGAAAAAATTTTAATTTTGTTGTATTTTGAAAAATAAATTCTGTCTCTCGTAAAAATAAACCTATGAAATTTATGGACCAATAATTTCCTTGCAGCTAAATGCTTAAAATCATCAGGGGGTCAAATACCTCTTTCCCCCAATTACATCATTTTTATTCATCTTTGAATGTATCAGGGTTCCTTATAGGTCCTTACAATCCACAGAATAAAATAAAAGTCATTGATGAAGTGAGTACAAACACTCACAAAAGAAGCCACTTTGATAGATCTGCAAAAAAAGACTCTTGAACTATGCAGAACTTTAAAATTTGTAAAGCTAGATATCTGCCCCAACCTAAAATATATGTATAATCCATAAAAGGGTGAGAACCAATAACATCTGACTGATTGATGGGGATGAGAATTGGCCAAAAACTTCATCGACTGCGTGGTGATCGTTTTCTTTTGACCCCTGACCTACTTTCTGCAAGACCTGACTTTCACAACCTCAATTTTAACATGTTGAATTTTACACTACAAATTGTTTAGTCTCTAAAATGTATTTTTACAAACTGAATATATGCAAAACCAAAAAAGGTTTACAAATTTATGATTATAGAAAAATTGGCTTTAAGAATTTCATATGTTGGTCTTAAATTTCAGAATTTGAATTGCAAAATTCAAATTCAAAACATTTTTTTCATAGCATAAAATATTCAGTTATATTAAACTACAATGGTCAATAATTCAAATCAAAATTCTAATTTAAATTGTTTTGGCAGATATCTAGCTCCATAAAAATTGGGACCAGTTTGGTGTGAAATTATCCCAGAGTTCAGCGTGGTGTTTGCACATGAAATGCCAAGCTTCATACAGAATTGAGCCACGAAACGTTAACTTCACTAAAATACAACTGTGATAGTTGTAGATTTCCAAAACTGTAACCTCAAAAAACTTAAACCCTCAAAAAGCAAATCAATAACTTATAAACTGGATCACCACAATATCAAAACCATTACCACCTCTACTCTTATTACTTTTCATTTTACATTTTAACTATTTTCAAAGTGTAAGAACTTTTCTTTTATGAAAAGAGATCGCTAAATAGATGATGGATACAAAACTCACAAACTGTTTTTTAGGCAGTTGTTCCAGAATGAAAAAGGGGAGCCTTTGAAAGAAGGGGACGTAGTGAAATTTACCAAATTGGCAGACACTCTTGAGACCATTGCGGAATGTGGAGCAGATGCTTTATACAATGGCCAGCTCGCCAAAGACCTCATTGAGGACTTACAGGCTGCAGGTGATCTCAGATAAAGTACTTCCTTAAATTTCTACACGCAGTTTTCAAGAATTAGAGTTCATTTGTTGTTTTGCAGGTAGCACAGTTTCTCTGGAAGATCTGAAGTCGTACAAAGTGTCTGAATCTGAAGCGTGGCTTGTGACTCTGGGAGATTACGACATGTATTTCCCTCCGCCACCTGCAGGGGGAGCTTTACTGGGCTTCATACTGAACACCATGCAAGGTATGATGGCTAAGCTGTCGTTCCTGATTCATTAGCTGTCATTGCTAAGCCAGATGAGAGTGTTTAATGATTAAATTAATCCACTTAGTGTTAAACTTTCCTGCAAAACTCATCCTGAACCACCTGTTCCATACATACGACACTTACTGGAGAATCAGGCACAGCAACTTTCCTATTGTAAATTAGTATCGCTGTGTAGTGGATTTGATTTGTAGAGGACTCCAAACCTGACATTAGCTAATGCTTTAATAATAATAATAATAATACTAGTAGTAAAAATGAGGACATCAAAAATGAGAAACAAGCCAGAGGAGCTACATTTCATTTTTAAATAGAAAGTAGAAAATGAAAGAATTGAAAGAGAGAAAAAAGAGGAGACAATGGGAGACGGGAGTTATGAGACAAAAATTAAATGGTAATTTTAAACATATTCATGATTCTGGAGGTTTTCGTAGCCTTCTTTTTGTAAGAAGTTGGAACAGAATTATAATATAGTTTTATACTATATTTAAAGATGTGAAACAGGGGCTTGTTTGTATATTTGCCTTTGTGGATATACAACTTACCAAGACTTGGTAAAAGATTGATATAGAAAGTAGAATCAGAAAATGTTCCATTAACTGGGTATGACCCAAAAATAACATCTTTACAACTTAAGTCAAAATCAACCAATATTTTTTGAGAAATAAAGGCCTTTAGACCCATAAAAAAAACAGACCAAAGGAAAGTGGAGAATTGTTTCTGTAGAAGAACTACAAAAAGAGCAGGAATCAATATCATTCTTGAGACTCTGGCGTAGAGTGATTGTGATTCAAGTCACTTCTGAAACTTTTTTTGGTATTTCACACTCTGCGTTTATTATGTTTTCATGGAGACAATTATACTTTTGTCCCAGTTGTACTGAGAATAGTAAACCATAACAATTACAAGAGACTCCTCAATGCGAAAATTAGTGATGGCCCCTAGTGGGTGGTTGATATAATACATTTTTAAGTTTTCTGAACAAATTAATAGTTTATATTCAATGTAATTTTTTAATGATATATTAGACATTTAAATAGTTATCATAGTTGATACAAAGTTAAATAATACAAAGTTATTTTCTAATTTCATCTCTTTTTTTTGTGTAAAATACAAAATTGACATCTTGATATGTATTGTATCCTTAAATGCAATAGCACCTTTTGACTAGTTTTAAACTAATCCTGACTCTTTTCATTTGTTTCTTAGGTTTTAATCTAAGTTCTGCATCTCTGAAGGGAGATGAGAAGCTCCTAACATACCAGCGCTATGTAGAAACCTGTAAATTTGCTAACGGCTTCAAAAGGTTCCTGAAAGACCCAAACTTTGCCTCTCAAACGGTAGGCATGCTTCTGTTACATGACATCACTGATCAGACTCTACAGAAACATTCATTACACAACAAGTCGTTAGACTCTCTGGAGGCAGTGGCATAATCTGTGATAATGACTTAAGTGATGTGTTCTGGGTGATCATTACTGTAGGAAATTGAACTCTGCACAGCAACACTGCTATTAAATCTGGCAACCCTCTATATTAGTTCATCCGTGTGTGTGCGTGTTTTTGTGGCTTCAATAGGGGGCCTTTGAGATCACTCAGAAGTATTTTGCGGATAAGGTGAGAGTCAAAATCAGCTCTGACAACAGTCATGATGCCAGCTACTACAACATCACTCCATGTCTGGACACGACTGGGACCACTCACGTGTCAGTTCTTGCCGAGAATGGTATGGCCGTATCTGTGACCAGCACCATCAACCACATGTATGTCCACACTCTCAAATCATTTGAATTAATATGAACATACCTTGATAATAGGGTGCGGTGCCCGTGTGTCCACTAGATTATTTACTGTGTGTTGTGCACATCAGAATAGAATTCCACATCGTGCTGTTTATTAGGGTACAAAATATCGTAATGTTTACTTCATCCAAAATACAAGTAATATGAACAACAAACATGGTGAGCATTTGCCCTTTACCTTGGTTCGAACACATTTAAAGTGCATAGCATAAACGAGTTTACAAAGTTCACATTTGCCAGAAAACCTCTCAGAATTTTCAGAGAAACTATACTATAAAATACTCCACAAAAATTGGGCCATTAATTGTAACCGAAAATTGTTAATTTGCAATTCATTCAAGTACACATTGCAACAATGAGAACACCCCAGTGAAAGTCTCAGGAGAAAAGCCACACTTAAGACTACAAAATTCTAAGTCTACTGATTCATTTAAGTGGAGTCCAGTTGACAGGTAACTATAAAAGGCTCCCCATGGAAGAAAAATGTCACAAAAGGTGACAAAAAAAGGTTAAGGGCTACAAGGACATCAGCAAAACTTTACATGTCAGTCAAATACTGTAGCTAAAGTGATCCAAAAATCTAAGAAAGGTGGAAGTGCAACCATCGTACAGAGACGTCCAAGCCATCTACGGACGTTAACATCTTGACAGGAGCATCTTCTGCAGTTAGCAAAACCAGTAGTGGCCTTTTTCTGTGACCCCTGCAGGGGAAAAGCAAGCATATGTGTCGTCCACAAAAGAAGCCTCTCCTAAAGCTCCTGCACACCTAGAATTTGCTTAGGCCCACGCTTAGAGATATAAAGACTACTGAGACTTTATACTCTGGAGTGATGAGACAAACAACGCTGTTTATGGACTTGTATGGCATCGTAAAGGTAAAGATTTTGATGAAAAATGTCTGGTACCTACAGTGAAACATGGTGATGGCAGTGTCATTATGTGGGGCTGCCTGATTGCTGCTGGTGTTTGGGAGCTGCATTTCATTGATGAAATCAACAATGTACTGCTCTATACAGAAGGAGAAGATGCTGCATCACTTGGTCATCGAGCACTTTTCCAATGCGACAATGATCCAAAACACACATCTAAAGCAGAACCAGGTGAAGGTGATTAAAGGCCAGGAATCTTCTGGTCTGAACCCAATCGAACACCTGCGGGGAATTATAAAGCAAAAAATTGAGCATCATTCTCCATCCAGCATCCAAACTCTAAAAGAGGTTATTCTTGAAAAATGGAAAAAGATAGACACTGCAATATGTCGCAAACTTATTCATTCCAATTCATACAAAATACTTTTGTTGCGGGGTGTTTTTATTTTTACTTCAACCAACCTGAGTAAAACTGATGATTTTGTATCTAATTTTGATTATGAACTTTAATTTCATGTTATGGAGTTAAAAAAGCGTTCAATATAATTCAAACTGATTAAATTCATAAATTCATTTAAAAAATAAAATGCAATAAAACAAGAAAATCAATTATAATCAAGTTAACTGAGTGGGAATAAAACTCTCTTTTAAAACTCTCTGGTTTGTCGACTTTTTATGGAAGTTTTCCATGAACATTGTTGCATGGAAAGGTTTGCTGGTTTCTGTATTCCTTTTGGAATCCCCTTTGGCTCTAGAACTAAAGCAAGTATAAGAACCCCAAATTAGGCAAGTTAATCAATCTTTCTTTAATAAACTGTGATGGGAGAACAGTGCAAAAATGTGTGCTCTGGAGGAATTGCAATGTGTAACGTCTAGGTTACTTGCGTAACCCCACATTCCCTGAATAGGGAACGGAGACGTTAGTCGGGACTAGACCGACTGAATGGGAGCGAATCACCGTGAGAGCGACTGACGAACATATTAACGGGCAAATTAATTTGCAGGCGTAGGTGATTGATTAGCAATCAGCCGGGTATAAAGCCGGGCGTGCCTAAGCCTCAGTATGGAATTTTCCGAGGAGCTGGACCTACTTACCTCCCAGCTTACCTCAGATCCATGACTTCCAGGGCATGGCGAAGGGTAACGTCTCCGTTCCCTATTCAGGAAACGTGGGGTTACGCAAGTAACCTAGACGTTCCCTTTCAGTCGGTCCCGGAGACGTTAGTCGGGATTAGACCGACTGAATGGGAGCCTCTTTAAAGGGCCATGCCCGAAGTCCTTCCAGACAGGCCGGCACTAAACACAAAAGAGGGGTTAGTAACAAGGCCGTGTACCTGAATGGGGAACTCCTTCTGCCCCTGCCCGGAATACTCATTGACGGGGAAGTCGTCCAACACTGAGAGCTTCTGCTGTACTTGGTTGATGCTGACGACCAGAAGGAGGCACCCCTCGACCCGCAGGGAGGAGTGGCGGAGATCGCGTCGAGGCCCGAAGGGCTACCAGCGGGTCATCGTTCTGCAAGAGAGAGGAGGCAGAGACGGAAGTCATCGTTACGCGCCAAAAGCAAGGGGAGTAACGGAACGGGTTCATACTAGCCACCTGAAGGGGGAGCTGTATAAGAACATAGAAAGGGAGCACCAAAGGAGGGACTCCCAGATCTGTACCCTAGTTCTGCGGGGGCCAGGCCGAAGCAAAGCCACCACACGGAACCTGGCAGCGCTGACTGCTCCGCTCAGTCAGATGCCGAAGGGGGGAGGATGAGAGAGCCGCCCCGAGGGGGAGCTCTTAGAAAGATGTACTTCTCCTGAAGACAAGGAGAGTACTGCAAGCTTACACCTGCTCCACCCCTAAGGGTGACTGCCACCACTCAGGACCGCAGAGGGAACAGAGCCTACATCAAGGTTGTAGAACCTGATGAAAGTATTAGGTGTAGACCAGCCCGCAGCTCTACATATGTCGGAGAGTGAGGCCCCTCTAGCCAACGCCCACGAGGCAGCGATGCCGCGAGTGGAGTGGGCCCTCAGATGGAGAGGGCAGGGAACCTCACACACCTCATAAGCAAGGCGAATGGCCTCCACTAGCCAGTGGGCAAGCCGTTGCTTGGAGACCGCGGAACCCTTACGCTGGCCTCCGAAACATATGAAGAGCTGCTGGGAGCTGCGAAGCTCCCGGGTTCTGTCCAAGTAGATCCGAAGAGCTCGCACAGGACATAACGAACCCTGGGCTGGTTCTGCCTCCTCCCGGGGCAGAGCTTGCAGGGACACCACCTGGTCCCGGAAGGGGACGGATGGGACCTTGGGGATGAATCCGGGCCTGGGTCTGATGGTAACCAGAGAATCACCAGGGCCGAATTCCAGGCAGGATGCGTCGGCGGACAGTGCCTGGAGATCTCCCACGCTCTTAATTGAGGCCAGAGCGAGCAGGAGTGCGGTCTTCAGTGAGAGGACGCGCAGCTCCGCAGAGTGCAACGGCTCAAAAGGAGACTTCCGTAGCCCAGACAGGGCGACGGAGAGGTCCCAAGAGGGAACAGAGGGGGGTCTAGGCGGCCTGAGACGCCTAGCTCCCTTGAGAAATCTCACCGTCAGTTCGTGGCTGCCCACTGATTTCCCTTCGACCCGAAGGTGAAAGGCAGAAATAGCGGCGGCGTAGACCTTGAGGGACGAAGGGGACAGCCCCCGATCGAACCTCTCCTGGAGAAAGGTCAACACGACTCTGATGGGGCACGACCCGGGGTCTTCCTGGCGGGAAGAGCACCACTCGACGAACCGACCCCATTTACCAGCGTAGCATGCTCGAGTAGAGGGTGCTAACGCGTGGTCCAAAGTTCTCACCACGGAGGGTGGTAGAGGCTCGGGTCCACCGCGGACAGATATGCCATACGTGTAGGGCCCAGAGGTCTGGCCGCGGGTGCCTGTATCCCCCCCCCTGAGTGAGGAGGTCTGGACTCAGAGGGATCGGCCAGGGGGGTGGCTGTCACGAGCGCGACGAGGTCTGGAAACCACGCTCTGTTCGGCCAAAAGGGGGCGATCAGAAGCAGTTCGTGCTCGTCCTCCCTGACCTTGCACAGTAGCTGTGCTAGAAGGCTCACTGGGGGAAACGCATATAAGCGTTTGTTCCTGGGCCAGCAGTGTGCCAGCGCATCTGTCCGAGAGGAGCCAGGGACAGGGAGTAGAAAAGCCGGCAATGGGTGTTCTGGCGGGAGGCAAACAGGTCTATGTGGGCCTCACAGAAGGTGTCCCATATCTGCTGAACAGCCCGAGGATGGAGTCGCCATTCTCCTGCCGTGGGGTGGAACCTGGACAGCGAATCCGCGATCCAGGCTTTGAGCGACAAAAGTCTGCTCTGACTCCAGAGGAGCAGTCGTTGAGCGAGGTAGTGCAGAGCACGGGAGCGCACACCGCCCTGGCGGTTGATGTACGCTACTACCGCAGTGCTGTCGGTCCTGACCAGCACGTGCCGCCCCCGAAGGAGCGGGCAGAAGCGCCGTAGCGCTAGAATGACTGCAACTAGCTCGAGACGGTTTATGTGCCAGCGAGAGCGTCTTCCGGTCCAGGCACCGGACTCTCGGTGGGAACCGCACACAGCGCCCCAACCGGTCTTGGAGGCATAGGTGGTGACCACCACCAGTTGGGGTGGCTCGAAAGAGGCACCCCAGACCTCAGAAAGCACTCCGTCTTCCAGACCTTCAGGTAAGGGAGCCCGGCTGCCGTAGGCAGACGTAAGGCTCCCCGACGTCATGCCCAACTCGGAACTCGTGAGAGAAGCCATAGCTGCAGTGGTCGCATACGCAGGAGCCCGAGTCGGATGACTGGGGCTGGGGCTGCCATATGCCCCAGGAGCCTCTGAAATAACTTCAGTCTGACCACTGGTCGAGAGGACACCGCGAGAAGGGCGGTCAGCAAGGCCCTGGCGCGTTCTACCGATAGTTGCGCCAGCATGCTCTCGGAGTTCAGCTCCATCCCGAGAAAAGAGATGGTCCTCACCGGAGTGAGGCGGCTCTTTTCCCAGTTGACCTTCAGACCCAAACGGTTTAAGTGCGAAAGCACCTTGCCCTGGTGTCGGATCAACTGGTCTCTGGACGAGGCTATGAGAAGCCAGTCGTCGAGGTAATCCAGGATCCGAATGCCTGCCCGGCGGAGCGGGGCTAGCGCGGCCCTGACAACCTGCGTGAAGGTGCGAGGGGATAGGGCAAGACCGAAGGGTAGGACCTTGTACTGGTAAGCATGGCCCTCGAAACGGAACCTTAGAAAGGGTCTGTGCCTCGGTACCACTTCTACCTGAAAGTACGCGTCCTTCAGGTCGATTGTTGTGAACCAATCTCCAGGACGGATGCACGGTAGAATGCAGCGGACCGTCAGCATCTTGAACCGGTACTTGGCCAGGTGCCGGTTTAGACGCCTCAGATCCAAGATTGGTCGCAGCCCGCCTGATTTCTTGGGGACCAGGAAGTATGGGCTGTAAAACCCTCGTTCCATATCGGCTGGGGGTACCGGCTCGATCGCACCTTTTGTTAAAAGGGCATCGATCTCCTCTCGCAGGAGTGAGGCGCCTGTTCGTGGAACAGGAGTGTGAAACACACCTCGAAACCTGGGGGCGGACACGAACTGAATTGTCCCATGTCGGGGTCTTCGTCGGAGACCGAGGAAGAGGAACCCCAGACCGTCGGGCATGCGAGACCGCTATTCTCGGGTAGGAAGTGAGTTCTATCTTTGAAACAATAGGTGCCGCTGTCCCGGAGGACGGCAGCGAGGAGTGTGTGGTGGACTCCCCCCCCCCCCTGGGGGAGCTGGGTCGATGACCAGACCCAAAGACGAGCTCATTTCCTCCCGAGTCGCCAACCTCAGGGGCGCTTCTTCGTGGAAGCCCTCGTCTGCCGTCGAGAACCCTCTGAGGTTGACTGCGACTTTCGTCGTGTGGGGGTCTTCCTCGGACCAGAGGTCGAAGACTGAGACCGTGACGAGAGTCGCTCTCTTTGGCGTCGCACAGGCGGAGAGGGGTCCGGCACAGAAGCGGCAGGAGCCCGCCGCTTCCGACGCGGGACCATGAGCTCACCCAGACCCTCCGCCTGTTTCCTGATCATAGAGACCTTTGACGCAAAATCATCCACGGCGATGCCAAAGAGGCCATCTTGGGAGACAGGTGCATCCAGAAACCGGTTTCGGTCATCGGGAAGCATAGAGGCCTGCTCCAACCAAAGATGGCGCTCCTGTACCACAAGTGTGGCCATCGTGCGACCGATGTTCAGCGCTGCTGATTTTGTGGCCCGAAGCGCAAAATCAGTGGCTGAACGTAAGTCCATTATGGACTGTTGGTCGCCACCACCCTGGTGCATGTCACGGAGGACCTTGGCCTGAAAGACCTGTAAGGTCAGCTTGACCCGCAGCCGAATAAGCTTTCGCCATCAGGGCAGACTGAACTTTTCCGGCTTTGGAGGGCACACTCGGACGAGATCGCCAAGCGGCAGCACTGCCGGGGCACAGGTGCACCGCGACAGCCTGCTCCACCTGGGGAATCGAGGAGTATCCCCTAGCTGCTGCACCATCCAGAGCGGTGAAGGGGGAGAAGCTAGAAGCCCTGGCAGACAGGGGAGCCCGCCAGAATTTTGTAAGCTCCTCGTGCACCTCCGGGAAGAAAGGGACCGCAGGAGCGCGGGGGACGGTGCCCCGACGCTTACCCAGGAACCAGTCATCCAGCCGCGACGGCGCTGAGCTAGAGGGCGTAGGCACCTCAAGCCCAATTGCGGCCGCGGCTTTGGAGAGCACCGCGTGAGCATCGAGCTCCGGCTCGGCCGAGACCCCGGAGGGTGGCAGCGCTGAGCTGGAAGAACTCGAAGATCGCTCCCCTTCCGATGCTGCGATGGATAGCAGATCGTCATCAGGATCACACGAGGGGCCGGGTAACGCCGAAGCGCTCTCCGACTCATTCGCGGACCAGACTGGGAGCACGCTCGGCATTTGGGGGTGGTGCGAGGAGTCACCTGACACCGTTCGACCCAAAACATCCGGGGAGAAAATAGCCGGCTCACTCCGGTTCGTAGGAGCGCCAAGAGCAGAAGCTCCGGCGTCCTCTTCCTCGAAGAAAGACCGTCTGTATCTCAGCGTGCGGCCCGGCAGAGCGTTGCAGTGCACACACTCTCGCCTCACAAACGCTGCGCAGGCGTGTTGGAAGCCCAAACACTCCACACAGCGCTCATGACCGTCTTTCGACGAGATAAATCCACCGCAGTTAGGAGTAATGCACGTTTTGCTCATCGTGTCGTGAAAAACGGACAGGATTATGAGAAAACGGCTGAAACACTGGACAGGCTTGCCTGAGAAGATCTTCGAGGTGCTGGCGTTTTTGGTGGCGTGCTATTCTGGGCTAGCAGAGGTCTACACCAAAATATGCCGAGAGGTAAGCAACCTACTGATCTTTCAAGCGAAAAAAGAGAGCGTCAAAGTTCAGGAGAGAGAGTCTCACTCAGTCAGCTCCGAAGGAAAATTGCATACTGAGGCTTAGGCACGCCCGGCTTTATACCCGGCTGATTGCTAATCAATCACCTACGCCTGCAAATTAATTTGCCCGTTGATATGTTCGTCAGTCGCTCTCACGGTGATTCGCTCCCATTCAGTCGGTCTAATCCCGACTAACGTCTCCGGGACCGACTGAAAGGGAACTTAACATTTGTGTTCTGAAACCAAAGTTTTGTACTTTAAAATATGACTGTGCGCTAATTTTTTTTGTAAAACATCTGTGCAATAATTTAATTCCATACATTTCACATGTAAATTAACCTCAGTTTGTCTACAGAAGAATCTTGATGGAAAAGAAGGTTCAGATACAGCTTTTAACGTCTGGTTTGGCTCCAGATGGAAACTTAAATCAGAAATAGTGAGCTTTTTAATAAACTTTCATTATGATCCAAATTATCATCAAAGTTGATTATTAACATTTATACTTTTATAACACGGGCTACACACTTGTAAGTTGTGTTTTCAGGAGGATGTCCTGCACTCTCCATATAACGCTAGGGGAAACACTATACGGTGCTGTTGATATAATCTAAAGTGTAAGAACCCTCTATGTTTATGTTCTCAGATTTGGATCCAGAATTTTCTCAGCAAAAACAGGCATCCTTCTCAACAATCAGCTTGCAGACTTCTGTGGAAAAACAAGTAATATCCACGCTGGTCAGTAAACTCTCACCTGTGTTTTTTTGCCATCTATGGCAGCTGAAAGTATGTTGCATTCTGCAGCACTGTGTTTTTATTTTTTGCAGAAAAAAGTGTTTCTGTTTGAGCTTCTGACATTTAGTGTCTCTTAAATCATTATATAAATAGAAGCTGTCTTAGTGGATATCACCCGCCCCCCATCCACCTTCAGTAGCATGGTTTGTCAGTAGCATTTTCACATTCTTAATCCTTGCTTTCAGAGTCTTTTATAATGGGTTATGATTAATATTTTCAATATCATAAGAACAGTGAAAGAATTATTTTATGCTAAGGCCACAAGTTTTATGAGCCCATTATCACATTTTAGAGGTAACCAACTGCTAATAAGCCAATAAAACTATACTTTTAGCAAATACTGATGGAATAGTGGAAGCACTCCAAGACAAAATTGCTTTTTTTTACTTATTTTTTGACATGATGAACTGTTGTCCTTTTATGGCTTATATTAGTTTTTTTCTTTTCAGCAAACAATAGCAATAGATCAAAATAATAAAGGTTTGGTCCTTTTCTAAGTGTTTGAATCACCCAAAGCAGCCCTGTGTGGACTGAGTGAAGGATTGACTGTACCACTCTAAAACCCAAAATACACCGCACCCAGTGAATTATTCAGCAACTACTTCCAACAGTTGTCCTAATAAAAATCACAGCCACACAAGCACGGCTTTGAAAACACAGTGATAAAGCAAAAATGCCCCATGAAGCTTTGTTGGGAGTCAGTACGTTAAATAGATTTATAAAGCACGTTTAAAATAGCGGAGCTTACCAAAATGCTGAAATAAAAGTGACAGTAATACAAATCACAAATACATCACATGTCTAAAATGCCTGCAAATACTGAATTTAAAAAACCGTAATAGTAGTATCAAGGTTTATTTACAAAGTCAATTAATGCCATAGTCTAGGGCCAACTACCACAAATGTCCTGTTCTCAATCAGTGGAACAGCAAACTTGAGTATTTTAGAGTCAGTAGCTACGCTCTTGACCAGTTTAGACTTTGTAAACTTGCAACAGAATTACAAAAGCTTGGGTGATGTGGTCGTAATTTCTCTCTGAATCAATGGCCAAGCAGCAGCTTTTTGTACAACTGGGAATCTGTACTAGGTATGTGCAATGTGGTTAATTCCCTTAACTTTTTACCAGTTAATGATAATATTTTAATTTTACACAAGCATTGAATAAGAATAGACGACAGGAGTATTACATTTTTAAATGTGCCAACTTTTGTTTTTAAATGTGCACTGCAGACAGGTGCAGCAGGACATTGAGAACACATCAAATGTGAAAATTAAAATAATATAGAAATAAAACTAACAACACAAATATGCAATCATTATGCAATCAATTATCTCCTCTGAAATCAAGTTGTCTTTTTTTTGCCAAGCAGAGGTCTCCAATTTTTTTTGCAGTTTGTTAAATCTCTGTATCATCTGCATGACAATGTAGAACCCAGTGTCTGAAAAACATAGAGATACTTGGATAGACTGAGCCGGTTGCTGCATTCATGGACGAATGGGCCTACATTTGTACTTCTCCCAGGACACTATGTTCCTTGTTCCCCACCGTCTTCAATAATTAGTCCAGTTCCAACTGAATGTTTGTTGCATTCATTATATTCACCTGTGCACTCCCTTGTGTATTTAGTCCCACTGCTCCCAGTGTTCTTGTCAGTCACTGCTTGAATGCCAAGCTTCTTGTGCTTTGTTTACTTATTAAAACATAGTTTAATGAACCCCAGTACCACTGTGAGCTGGAGATAAGCACCAGTAGACCCCCGTGACTCGATAGGAAACAATCGAAGATGAATGAATGAAAAATGGATTGCGTTTTCACAATCATCAGGAAGTTGGTTATTCTATTTGTTCATCTCCAAACTCAATCAGGTTTATCCTCTTAAGCCCGAGAGTCCCTGGTACCGGGGACTTGCCCCCTTGTGCGTTACATTTTCACTCATAGCTCACAAACCCTGAGAATAACCCACACATATTAAATACTGTTGTGTTCAGCGGAAACTCCTCTAAAAACGTATCTAATTCAATTTCATATTCGTGAACCACAGCTCGAACGCCATGCAAATAAACAACAACATAGTCGGAGTATAATTCATGACCAAGTTTTGTTTATGTGCGATATGTATCCACAATATAAGCGGAAACACCAAAACCATGGCATCAAATGAAAGCTAACAACCAGCTAAATCCAGCGATATGCAACTCATTTACATTGCATGAAGTCTTTCAGAGCAGGGAGCGAAAGTTCCACGAAAAAACGCCAGCGAAAACCAAGCAAGCATGAAAATCTTGTCTTACCTTTGCCGTTTTTTTCAACAAAAAGTTATTTCCATAGCGATAAAAGTCCGTTTGTTGTTATTTTCGGTCGATAGCTTCGCGCAAACGCCATTTTTGATTTTTTTTCTGTTGCTCCGTGGCGTCATGGCGTCACCAAATATGGAATGACTCCCCGTGCGTAAGAGGTGGTCTCTCCACGCTGCGCGTCGTGTGATTCGTCGGCGATCCCGTCAGTCTCAAAATGGTTGAGCTCATTGGCTTCCATAGAATCAGAGCTTTCCAGCGATATTTAGAGCTCCCGGATTGGACAGATGGTCGGGGGGGGGGTAGGGACACGCAGAAGCTCGACGTCAAAGCGTTTGTGAGTGAAACGTTCCCAAAAGCGCAGCAAGATGGAGTAAATGAGCTTCTACCCCCCTTTTACAGCGTTTCTTTAGGAGTTTTTTTTGCTGAAATCATGTCCCATAAGCAAGAAAACAAGACTATGAACGTAGCTGAAGCTTTAGACAAGATTTTTTCCATATTTCAATTATTGTGCCAAATTGTGCCAAACTGTGCCAACATGGATGACGCCTGAACTTTGTTCAATCAAAACCTTTACAGAATATTAGTTTCTTGTAGTATGAACACCATACTTGCTACAGATGTTCTTGACATGTAGTTGTTACAATTGATTGTGTTTATTTGCTTCGTTATAAGTAAAATAAGGAGATATTGGAGGAAACATGTGGTTTTTTTTTTTAGGCGGAGTTCATTTTTGGCCATTCCAACATCAATTACTCTTACCCAGTGTTCTTGACTGTCAAATTAACTCATCCACACCACTCCCCAAGAACCTATCTTCATTTTGATACCAAGATTTGCAGTTTAGACCTTGTAAAAGCTGAGAAATGCCTTAAAAAGTAAAAGTATAGGATTTTCGGAAAATAGGCCTCAGGGCTTATGAGGTTAAGGCATATGGGATGTTAAAGTGAGGGGCTTTTCAGGCTTTTGTTAAACTAAAACCATCAACATTTTGCTATCGTACAGTTTCTGATTACTACCAAATTTACCAGTTTTGTTAGTAATCAAAGTCTGAAGATATTTAGAATGTAAAATGAGGACCTTGTCTAGAAATATTCTCATTATTTATTAGCACCAACCAGCTTTTGCAGGTACAAGTTTCATAGTAAAGTATTGTGCTTAACTAGACTAGGGCCACAGATAGACCATGCCAGGCTCAAGGTGCAACCAAGGTAATAAACCATGGCATCATGTTCTCTGACATGATGGATCAGACAAATGGAAGCCCGAAATACGTAGCTGACTTGGCTGTTATTGGTGGGATAAGTGAAAATGGTTGGTGTCAATATCACCTTTGCCATTAACTTATTAACCACATAAAATTGGAGCAAGGTCAGTGGTGCTGACTTTTGAATTTCTGTTTGGTTAACCTTTACTTTTATGTAGGGATACCTACTTTTAATTAAGGATAAACTTGGAGGTTCAATTTAACTGAACAGGGAATTGTTTACAGGCTAGATTTTAGCATTTAGCTAACCAAACTCATCTAAGGAGTGTATCGTGACAGCTTCACACACTTACCACAAGCTCTCACTTCTATGGAAACATTGGTACCAAAAGCCAACTATTATGGAACTGGAACAACATAGCTGTTTCAACTGCTAAAAAATTCAGTCCACAGATAAAAAGCAATCGTTGGTCAAAGGATTGCATTTAACACTCTTCTAATAATGTACGAATGTTAATTTTCAGTGTTTCTTCATGTGTCTGTTTGAAGGTGAGCAGCCTCCCTCCTCGATGTCTCCAGCAGTCCTCTACTCCAAATCTAAGAAGCACATGGTGGTTATAGGAGCATCAGGAGGTAGCATGATCACCACTGGGGTGGCACTAGTGAGTAGAAACTGTGCCTCACATTTGTTCTGTTAATGGTCAACAAAACATTAACATTTGAAAAGGATTCTGCTTGGAGAACATCTAGCAAATTAAAGTCTTGATCATCATTCTAAAGAATACTCTGAAAATCAATACCAGTATTTGCATTATAAACTAATGTTGTTTATTGACTTTAGTGACGTTAACTCTGAATCTGATCTCTTCTAGACTCTCATGAACTTCCTGTGGTTCGGAAAGACTCTGCAAGATTCTATTGATGCCCCAGTGGTGTTTGTCGACTCCAGAAACACCCTCAACTTTGAATCATCTTTTGATAAGGTAAGAAGACCAAAAGCTTCTTCTTACTTGTGAAGAATACTTTTTCAAATCCTCTCTGTTTTATCTTTTCTTCGACTCAGGTCGTGGTGGAGTCTCTTCATAAGAATGGGAACAAAGTCAAAGTCCCACAGATCTTTTATAATGTGGTGAATGCGGTGTCAAAAGAAAACGACTGCATAGATGCTGTGTCTGATTCACGTAAACATGGAAAAGCTGCAGGATATTAATCTGCATTGCAAACTCTCTTCACACATCTGTGCCGTGCTTGAATCAAGTGCATTGACTTACATAAAACCCCAACTTAAACACCTCCAAATGTGATCCTTGAATGAGTGAAAAAGACCAACAAAGCATGCTTTGTAAATATGTTGTTTTACCTGCAGATTACGTGAAAGATGTGTTGTAATAGTTTGCAATGGTAGTTACACCTGTACATTAAACAATCAAATAGGTCAATTGGAAAAGTTTCGGTCAAACTGGTTTAGTATTTTAAAAAATAGATATAGCTAATCTAAAGAAGATACATACAAGGGGTCATGAACTGCTTATTTTCTTTTTTGTTCTATTTATAAAGGTCAAGGTGTGTGTAGGATGTGTATAGAATTAAACAAGAAACAAACCCAAACATCACTTCTCCCCCCTCTGTATGAACATAAAGTACTACCCGGGATAAAATGTACAAACAAAACATATAAACTCCCCAAATCGAAAATACGATAACAATAAAGGCCACTAGCTAAATGTGTATTCAAATTCAAAAGCAGTGATTAAAACTGTTGTAGTGTTTATCCTCTTTTCAGCTACCATCATGAACACCCACTAACTATTACACTCACAAAACATTACAATCAGTTAGTAACACACAAACACACAGTAACCATCACAAATGCTCAAAGAACCATCAAAATCAGATAGTATCCATTAATAAACACACAACAACCATTGCAATCATCTAAGAACCATCGAAAACGCTCATAGAACCATCACAATCATCCAGTAACCATTGAAAAAGCTCAAAGAACCATAATAATCAGCTAGTAACCATACCAAAAACTCAAAGAACCATCACAATAAGCCAGTAACCATCACAAACGCTCAAAGAACCATCACAAATGCTCATGGACTAATCACAATCAGCTAGTAACCATCGAAAACGCTCAAAGAACCATCACAATCAGCCAGTAACCATCACAAAAGCTCAAATAACCATCACAATCAGCCAGTAATCATCACAAATCCTCAAAGAACCATCACAATCAACCAGTAACCATCACAAATTCTCAAAAAACCATCACAATTAGCCAGTAACCATCACAAACGCTCAAAGAACCATCAAAATCAGATAGTATCCATTAACAAACACACAACAACCATTGCAATCATCTAAGAACCATCGCAATCAGCCAGTAACCATCACAAATGCTCAAAGAACCATCAAAATCAGATAGTATCCATTAACAAACACACAACAACCATTGCAATTGCTCCTAGAATTATTACAATCATCTAAGAACCATCGAAAACGCTCATAGAACCATCACAATCATCCAGTAACCATTGAAAAAGCTCAAAGAACCATAACAATCAGCCAGTAACCATCACAAACGCTCAAAGAACCATCACAATCAGCTAGTAACCATCGAAAATGCTCAAAGAACCATCGCAATCAGCCAGTAACCATACCAAAAACTCAAAGAACCATCACAATAAGCCAGTAACCATCACAAACGCTCAAAGAACCATCACAAATGCTCATGGAATAATCACATTCAGCTAGTAACCATCGAAAACGCTCAAAGAACCATCACAATCAGCCACTAACCATCACAAATCTTTAAAGAACCATCACAATCAGCCAGTAACCATCACAATCAGCCAGTAATCATCAATAATCCCTAAAGAACCATCACAATCAGCCAGTAACCATCACAAATCCTTAAAGAACCATTGCAATCAGCCAGTAACCATCACAAACGCACAAATAACAATCACATTCACCCAGTAACCATCAGATTCAGTTAGTAAGTATCTCAAAGCCATTTTTAGAAAAAAAATTCTGTATATTAGTTGAGTCTACTTTTTTCTTGAGAAAGTGAAAAAAAGTGAAACCATTTTCAGTTTGAAGCATTCAGGGTTCTCTTCCATCACCACACTTTTTGTACAGATCACTTTTTAGTACCTGAGTTCATGAACCCTTTCAGATTCACAAAGATACATCTATTTGATATATATATATATTCTGGATTGAATAAATATAGTACATTATGTTTTTATTTGAATAATGAATTCACCATATCGTACATGTTCTGATACTGTATGATTTACAGTTTCTATGCAGCTTTACATTAGGAAAAAAAACAATTCCTAACACCTAACACTTTTGGATGGTAACTTCTGGGATATCATCTTCTGGAACAATACAAGATTGTAAGACATCTTAGTTTGCTACCATCAGATTCTATGCCTTTCATTGAATGAAAAATGATGCTGACTCTAAAACATGAAGCAGTTTTCTCGGAACTCTTAATAGGAATTTTACGAGAACTCATTTTTTGTTGTTTTATTTACATTTTTTGAATGTGTTATAAAATGTCATTTTAGGTATTTTCACTAATCACTTGTTGGTAGATCTGTACACTTTATTTTTTTAATAGTCTGATCACAACTGCACATTTGAAATAAAATATTTCTTTTGTGAAAAATATCTTAAGCATAGAGCATGGTATGTCTGACAGAACGGCAAGTTGGCAAGTTAACCAATTTACAATTGGATTTCCCTGACCCCTCTTCACATCTTAGGTCACTCTTCAATTTTTCCGGTGAGTTATTTGACAACTTAGTTAATTTTTTCAACTCATTTAACTTGAATATCATATATATCTTCACTTTAAGGATCATCTTGTAATATTTATGTTAGATTTTTATCAGATTCTGTCCGTTTCAACAGTTGAGTATAATGAGTGATAGTCTCTCTCAACCATCTCTCTCTACATACAGATGGATAGTTTTAGCAAATGTTCATCCTCTTTTCTTTATAATGAACTTTCCCAGCTCTGAAAATAGCTGTCTGAGATTCACTGAGAGCCTAAGAAGCCAATATGGGGGATTTCATTAGCTTTAGCATCATGTGAAGAGAGATAAACAGAGCAGCTTGAGCTCTAGTTATTGCAGAGCTCTTGAGGTAATGTTTTCATGGAAGCAGTTGGCATTTTGTTAGCAACTGTTCAACAAACTCATAGAGTTGGTTTTAGCCCTGTTTCCATCTGAAGTCCACAGGGGAGCTTAAGTCCTCGTTCTGCCTTCTGCTACAGTACCACAGAGCTTTATCTCTTTTTCTTGTATGGCTTTGTTCTTGAAATCCTGGCGCACATGAATATGCGAGTCAGAGGGTTTCCTGTTTGACAGGAGAATAATAGCATCTGAATCATCTCTTCAGCTCGAATTCATCTCCTCCGTAAGAAGAGGTTGCGGGACAATGAAACTGTCAGATGTTTTTTGGACTTTGCCTTTTATATGTCACTCTGCAGATTTTCAGGTTGTCAGTTCGCTCAGAGTGTGAATATACCCCTGATGAGCTCCATAAAGTGAACAAAGCCGTGGTGGGAATCACCGTTTCCACACTCGTGGGTGTTGAGCAGCTTCAGTGCAAAAGAGCATTTTCTTAATTCCTTGAGTATTTTCAGCCTGTCTTTCCCGCTGAGTTATGGATATAAATGCAAATCAGGCACAGACAAATCAGGGCAGACCTTCTATTTTTCCTTAGGCTGCTACATTGATGTGCTTGTAATCCTAAAGTTACACAGAGTAAATCAGGATGAATTAAATCCACCATTCAAAAATGTATATTATTTGAAACATTTTTGAAAGATTTCAATGTTAAACCTATAGAAGTGCAGGGTCTTTCGTAAGTGTTTTTCTTACTACTTTGCTCTCATAAATTATATTAAAGCTGTTTTCATTATATTACAGAATAATTCCACAATTATTTTTTACTGCACTAAATGAAAACGAACAGCTTTTATGGTCTATAACAAAAACACAAAAGTATCTAGACAAAATAAAATTCATAAATCACCCCAAAAAGCAAAGATAAAGGGGTAACAAGGTGAACATTGTATTAAATAAAACAGCGACCTTCTCCAAAACTTACTGCTCCAAACACTTTTTGTTTCATTGTTCTTTGTTTTGTGCCAGAATTTTGAAAAACAAGCCATATCACAAATCTTGTACTTCCAAGGGTTATTCCTTCTTTTCGCCAATAGATGGCACTGATTTGGGGTCTGTAAAATAAAACTAAAAGAGGATAATTTTCTCTCATTTTAATTTTGAAATGAGAGAAAATTATGTATAACCTTGCAAATTATGTATTGTAACTCTTGTAATGTTCATATAACCTTTTTGAATCCTATACATTATATTTGAAATCAGAATTAAACAATACCATCGGATCTACAGCCCACGCTACATGCCGCTATTAGCTCACCTGTGTTCTTAGAACCTGGCACTCCAACAATAACACATAGCCGATTTACTCTCTGTGTGTTTCTGGATATTCCTCTCCCTACTCCTGTTCGCCAACGGGACTCGTGATTTTTGGTGACTCTCCTGCACTTGATAAAAAAGTGGTTTTCTGTACTTTAAGGATTGGTGTAATAAAGTTCTGATTAAGGACACCAGGAACAAAACTGTAAACTTACACAAAGCCGAGATTGAGCTCAGTGAGAATGAAAATCTAAATATTTGTTGGATTGATTATTAGAAGTATATTTGGTAGATGCTTTTAACCAAGGTATCACATTTTGTCAGTTCTTGCTTTCCCAAGGAATTGAACCCACAACCTTTGTAGTATGCCATAGGAAAGCAGTGAAAACAATAGGTTTTTTTGAGCCAAGTACTAAAATATTCTAATTTTAATACATGCTCTCTTAGATGCACACAAAAGATCAAGTTTTTCCCTCTTGTTTAATCTAGTTAATCATAGACTTCTCTTCATTTAGCAGATGACTCTACTGGGAAAAACAGTACATACTTTGCATTGCATCAAAAGAAGTCCATTTGTTCTTACTTTTCCCAGGAATAAAATTCCCAGCCTTTACATTGCCGATGCCATGTCTGAATCATGCATTTTTCATGGATGAAATGGTGCAGACTCATAAATTAGAGCCTGCATTATTTAGTAATTAGCTCTTGCAGTATTTATAAGAATGCTCAATGCAGAGTCAAATACACTATCTGCAAACATTTTAATGAACAGCATATTGACAGTGGGAGCTTAAAATATATACAACAACGTCTTTATACAACATTACCACATTTTCCTTTCTTGATAAACATTTACAAATGTAATCTCATTGAATAGATTGGATGTGGTCTGTACATTACACTACAGTTGCTTGATGTGAAACAAACAGTCCTCTAGTTTAAATAGACATTAAGACGCTTTGATTGTAACAAGGACAGACACATCTCTCTACAAAGACCATGGATGTTATGTGTGTGTTTAAATGGAAACGTTGACAGTGATTCCGTTCATTTCTCAGTGGACTTGTATCCTAATTATCTCAAACAAGTGAACATTGTGTTGTCTAGTCGCAGAGCTCCTGTGAGTTTTTTACTCTGATGGGAGGAGCCTACAGGGGGATAAACAGACATGTTGTGTAGAAAAAGAGATGATTGATAAAATATGCCCACACATGTAACGATACAACAGAGGGAGAGAAAAACCAAAAAGAGGTATAAAACTCTTAAATAGGGATAAGATTTGTAATGAGTGGACAACTGTCAGTCTCCACATGTGATCCAACTTATAGAAAGCATAGGATCCAGTCCAGGACTACACAAGAAGACCATAGTCAACAAAAAAACCATTGTATCATACCATGCCTACAAAGTGTCCATCTGAATGATTCAGGGGAGACCTTGGGGACAATGTTGTATTTAGAACCCAAAGACAGGACCCCCACTGTTGAATCTTGCAGAGACCTCATTTTCCAGCATGGAAATGACTCAAAATGCCGCAAACAATCTGTGGAGGGAGCTGAAGGTTTGAGTTGTGCCATGTCAGCCTCAAAACCTTATCGACTGGGAGAGGATCTGCACAGAGGTGTGTGCAATCTAATGACTGATCTTTGATTTCCCACAGGGTTATGCTACATGTTTGAAGTTCGAGGCATCAGATATTTATTTCAGTGATCTAAAGTAATAACTTTTTGAAATACACTTTTCAGGATTTTGTTGACTAAGATATCAGAATTTATATGAGCTGGTAATTGTTGTTTGTCTTCTTTCCCTCACTGTACATACACCAATGTCCGTATATAATAAAAATAGAAATAAAAGAAGTTTAATAAAAATAAAAATTACCCATCTGGACTGTTAAGAAAAATATAATTAATTTGTTCTAACAAAACTGAATTGACACACAATTTTCAGATTCTTGTTATTCCTAAAAATAGGTGCTTAAAGAGAATGTTTATTGTCTTTCCATTTTCACATTACAACATAACATGATAACATACCATAAAAACATAACAACATACTATAACAAAATTACTAAATGTATACTGTAACAAAATCACACTATAACATGACAACAGCACATTAAAACATACTATTACAACATAACATAAAATTCTAACATAACATAATAACAAATTATAACAATACAATATAACATAACATTATAACATAATAATAAATTATAACATAACATAATAACATTCTATAACAACATAACAAACTATAACAACATAACAATACACTATATAACAACATAATAACAAATTATAACAATACAATATAACATAACAACATAAAATTGTAACATAACATAATAATAAATTATAACATAATAACATTCTATAACAACATAACATAATAACAAACTATAACAACATAACAATACAATATATAACATAACATTATAACAAACTATAACATACCAATACAATATAACATAATAACATTCTATAACAGCATAACATTACAACATAACATAATAACAAACTATAACAACATAACAATACAATATAACATTCTATAATAACATAACATGACAACAAAACATTACAACATAATAACATACTATAACAACATAACCAAATGTATACTGTAACAAAAGTACAATATAACATGACAACATAACATTAAAACATATGACATGCCACAACAGCATTACAAATATGTACTGTAACAAAATCACAATATAACATGACACCATAACATTACAGCACAACACTATAACAACATTACATTACAATTTAACATAATAACATAACATGGTAACATAACACAATAACATACTATAACAACATAACATTACAATTTAACATAATAACATAACACAATAACAAACTATAACAACATAACATTACAATTTAACATAATAACATAACATGGTAACATAACACAATAACATACTATAACAACATAACATTACAATTTAACATAATAACATAACACAATAACAAACTATAACAACATCACATTACAACTTAACATAATAACATAACATGGTAACATAACACAATAACATACTATAACAACATAACATTACAATTTAACATAATAACATAACATGGTAACATAACACAATAACATACTATAACAACATAACATTACAATTTAACATAGTAACATAACACAATAACAAACTATAACAACATAACATTACAATTTAACATAATAACATAACATGGTAACATAACACAATAACATACTATAACAACAGTACATATAACATTACAACAAAAGAGCTTCTTTTCAGGCCATGAAAAAAAACACCTATTACATTTTATTCTGTTAAATGTGTGTATTGGGAACCTAAAGGTGCCAATGTTTTGGTTGGGTATTCAAAGGGCACGTTTAGAATAAAATGTAAAGGATTTCAGTTTGATGATAGCAGGGAAATCATGTGCATGTGTATTAAGTTTGGATATCAGCACAATATTAAACAACATTTTGTGTAATGCATTGTGTTGTGTTGTGTCATGCATGTATAGTGTTTCATTATCACAGAGCAACATTATCAGTTTGGCCTTTGAGATTTGAACCTTAGAACAGGCCCCAGCAGACCTTAAATAAAAGAAAAACACAGGGAGGGGTATGATGAACATATGTGAATTTGTTCTCTTTAAGTTTGGGTGTTTTGCTTCTTTCCATGATGTTCTTGTGGTCTTCAAGAATAAAGCGATTTTCCTTTCCCATGTGGAAAGATTTAATTGAAGAGCTTTACTATTGACCTGAACTTGTACTAAGAAGCAGCTGGTGAGATCTGCTTGGATTTGTCCATTTTTCAATCTAATCCTTCCATGTTTCATATGCTGATTCCTGATCTCAGGAAATTAATTACACAACAAAGAACCTGTAAAATGGAAAAAGGTCCCAAAAGACCCCTCGTGATCAATCCTGTTCTCTACACACAAATTAAATAAATAAGCTCAATAAGGGTGTATCAAAATAAAAGTGTCAATAAATAAAGGGAGTCTTTGTACCACCTTGTGCTTTGTGGTCCATGTTGATGATTGCTGTGAAAGATCTACCGCTTTGTTTTTTTGTTTGTTTGTTTTTTGTCCTTTTGAAATCAATATCCAGCAGGGTAACCACCTTTCCTGGGGTCTGATTCGGCACAAAGCTTGTCCCCTTGGCGGATGATGGCCTGGACCACTGCTCCCGGAGACCTCTGGAGCTCAGTCACATGATTCTTCTGAGCCAGGCCATCAAGGACACTCTAGTACAAAAACACGCAGGGTTAGAATTTTGGGGCTCCACACAAAATCCCACCCTGCCAGGTTTCATGTACCAAAAGAACGTGTTTTCCCAATGAAAACATGTAAGTTTGCAAACTAACATCTGAATGATTCAGAGGAGAACTAGGTGAAAGTGTAGTGGTCAGACAAGATCAAATTCAATCTGATTGGTGTCAGAAGGAATGCTTCTTATGAATTATTGAGATCACCAGGTCTCAAATATTCATCACCAGGGCCATTGACAATAGGTGGTAGATGAGTATTTCAGCATGGCAATGACCCAAAACACACAACCAAGATAAGGAGCAGGCTATCCAGTCTCCTGACCATAATTCCATTGAAAACCTAGGGAGAGACTGCAAAGATTTGTGAGAAAAAATCTCTCCTGATTGCCAAGTATCTCTCATGATTTGTGTATGAGTCAAATCATTTTTTCAGCTTTAAATCCTGATCTACATCCACCAAAAAAATGACACGAAAACATTTGCTTTTTTTCAAGAGCAAAAAAAAAAAAAAAAATTGGTGTCAACGGCAATTAATAATAATAAAATTAATAATCATAAATTTTACTCACTGGCGTCTTTCTAGTCACCTAAGGAGACCTTATATCAAAGTACATAAATCATGGAAAGAAACATACATGGTTAAGTGGTAATGCATTGGGAACAAACAGGATATGCAGAGCTAAAAGTAACCAAATAGGCAACTAATTAGTGTATTCCTTTCTAAATAAAAAGCTTTAAAATGATATGTAATACTAGGATTTACAGCTGTGTAGTGTGCGACACACCTGCTCAAAGTCATGTTCCACAACGGTCATGTTGGGGTTCAGTTGATTGTGGACTCTGGGTTCTGTAACGGCTTTCTTTAGATCATAGTTAAAGAACAATGAGTTCAGGATCACCTGTGGAAAGTAAAAGGGACTTTTTTGCCACAATGAGTAAATGAAATGGTGAAAACATCATGGTGAGAAGCTTTTTTGCTTTATTTTTTGTTGCTACACTCATAACTTTTCAGTATTGTTAGTATACCTCTTTACTTTAATGTGTCTGCATGCTTTGGAAACTGCACAGTAAATTTATGTGCAAAATACTGTTTAATAACAGCAAGTGTTTTTTTTTCTAGTGCAGTATGGAAAGACATGTTCACTTGAGTTTCAGTGGTTGCCCAACAACAGTAGATGCTGTAATTTAACAGTTTTATACTAGTTTTTAAAATGAACAGTAACATGCTGTTAAAAAAGTAATTCAAAGTAACACAGTAGGGCACCGTACTTTTTACAATATCATGCGGTCAACCACCAATCAACCAATTGATTACCGTTTTAAACAGCGATACATTTTACAGTGTGAAAGGTTCTGGACAGGAACCTTAAACTGGCTTTTCAAGGTTTAGTGGGGGAAAATTTAATCTATAACATGTGAAACTCTGCTCCTATGGATTCTAATGGTTTTGCCTCATCCTCATTTAGCAACATAATCCGTTTAAGTGAAAGTCAATTTCAAAGATTTTAAATTACAGTATATTTCCTCTCCAGATTGCAAAAGCTGACGTCTGGTGAAGCACACCACTTGTAATGAGGGATTCTGTCTGGATATCTATGGTCTGAAGGCTGTTTTTATCTTTCTGTAGCTGTTGCTACAACGTAACACTGAGAGTTTGTGCTAGTGGAAAGTCTGTTAGTCTCACAATATGTAACAGCATTGATAAAACAAATACATGTTCAAAATAAAGTAAAAAAATTGTGGTTACCAGAGCAGTTGCTGTGGTGATTTTGGTCCCGCCCGAGGCCCCAACCACCATTTTCACTCTGTTGTGTTTGTCAAATATTATAGTTGGGCACATTGAAGAAAGAGGTCTTTTACCTTGAACAAAAAGTAGTTATTTGAATGTTATCAGTATTTTTAGACAATGTTGTAGGCAGCGGCCACTTTATTAGGTACACCTTCGATATTGAAACACTTGACCAAAAGCAGCAGACGATTATCAAACAAAACAAAACAAAATAAAACAAAAAAAGAACTGCACACAGAGCATTTCTATCTGACCAAACTCTGCCCATGCAACCAACACCTAAGTGTCACAATGAATTATAGTTACATGACTGGCATACGATAAGATATCTAGCCCATGCCCATTAGAAACGCTTCTGCTTCTGCCAAACTTGGACCTTATTTGGCAAATATTCCATATGATATTGCCAGATGATTTGGACAAAAGGCAAACTGGGGTAAAAAATTATGTGTTGACTGGATCACTTAGCAATTCAAATGAGTTCACCCGATGAGAGGATGTGGACAATTGCCTTTCATGCAATGTTTGAGTGTCTTTTTTCAAGTCATTGTCTTTACTAAGAAAGAGTCAAAATGACTCAACTTCAAAATGAATCTTTAGCTAAAGGTTGTGATGTACAAACGTACTAAGCTCCTCCCACCACCTTCACCAAACTCCTCCCCCAAACATTTTAGCAGTACTAGTGGGTACATTACATTCCATCATGCATAGTAACAGTGTTTTATTAATGAAACGGTCGATCCGTTGGCGGCGGAGTGGCTTTTATCAGGATCCCCATAGGAACTGTGCCAATGGAAAAATTGGTTTGTCTCCCAAACAACGTCGCTGAACCCTGTACCCGCTGCTGTTTCATGCCGTTTTATTTTTCTTTCAGCTGGAGATACTATTTGCTCGCAGTCCATGTCCTTCAATTTCCCCACCGAAGACTTGATGCTCACCCATTTGCCAATTTATTTCGACCAGCGTCATCCTTCCAATCACAACTAGTAAATATGCTGAACTAAATAAATCAAAAAAAAAATAAATGTATATTATAAGGCAAATTTTGACCGTACATTGTGTCAACCTGTGGTAGGAACTCCTAAAACCCAAAATGAACCTTTGAAATCATAAAAGGATTACTTTGAAATGTCGATTTCAGCAAGTACAGACTCTGCAGCCATTACAATTGCAATCAAACTTTAGAATTTCAGCGTGTCCGGAGAATTCAGCCCGAAGACAAACATTTAGAATGACCATTTTAAACCCGGCTTGGAAATGTAATTCCATTTTCATGTCTCTCTCTCTCCAATAAAAACACATATCTTTTACTACAAATGCTGAAATAATTATAATTATTAATAATTATTAAGCTCAATATGCTCAGAGTTTAGATGGTTTTGTAGAATTTGGTTTTTTGTTAATTGCGAATGCTACAGACCTGGCTGAATGAAGTTGTTGGGTGAAGGAGGAACTCCAAAACCATTGGTAATGTATGGAGAGCTGAAATCATCCATTTCATCGTTAAAGATGATTCCTGTAGAGCGGGACATCACCTTAGAACCAAAACTGTGAACACACCAAAAAGATACAATTATCTTTTACAAAATTAACATTTTTGTTAAATTGTTGTTATTCAAGTAAACACCTCTGGCCTCCGAAGAGCATTAGATCTCATAAGGTACACTCACCATGCACGCAACAAAATGATATAATTTCATTTATTTTAAATGGAGATTGACAACATCTGGCTACAAGGGCACGATTGACCATTGGAGGTGCCACATGGGCATGTCTGGTTAATTGATAAATGTGGCAAAGTTAAGAAAAGTTGGTGGTGATTTTTGACACCCAATTGGAGTGAAGTTGTTGTTAAACAATCGGAAAGTGCTAGATACCCTTTCACCAGCCACTGGCAATCAAACATGAAAAGGTTGCTTTTGGTATTAACCCAGTGATGAAGTTAATCAGTGACAATCCATTGTGACTGGATTACTGCCATACTCAAGGGTCTTAGTTTAAAATCCCACTCGCCCATGTTACATCTAGTAAGAACCCCTTTGAACTTGTCCTACTTGCTTTCGCAGATTTTCAGAATCGCCAACAGTTGCTGTAGGGGTGGGGCTTAGTACATGAAACACTTGATTTTGAACAGTATGTGGTACCTGGAAAAAAAAGCCATGCGCTAATGAGGAGAACAAGGAATTTCAAAGTTCCAATTAAAAAGTGGATTCTGACCACATATGGAAACCTGCAGAATGACATCTAACCACATGATTAAGCTACAAGGGTAGCCAATAATTCTGCCTCTACTCCTTGTAAAGCCAAGTGTAGATTATGTTCTAATCTCAACTGGCCTGACATCACTGTTGACCACAGTATGAAATTCACTCATACAAAAAGCTATTTTACATTCCACCAGAAGATGGCAGCAGAAGTCTTGATACATCAAGCGAATTCTCCCCCTGCTTTACCCAATTTGAAGCGATTTTCAAAATGATTATTGTTTCTAAGAAAAAAAATACAAGCTGCTTGCAAGGACTTCGAAGAAATGGTGGCTGTTTTACGAAATTCAATATTGAGGTACTACCTGAAACAACATATTGTTTTATTGGCAAAACACTGTTGCTATCTAAGATATCCTTTTTGATACAATTTGTTTATTAAATCATACAAAGCCAGCTTAATATGCTAATGCTGATCTATGCTAAGCTAAGCTAAAAGCACCAGATATCAAGAACTGTTGATGAGATTAAAACACTAAGAATTATTCCGGGAGGAGATGGAGATTGACAAAAAAGGTGGAGTGTTCCCTTAAAGGTCCACTTCCCTCAAAGATGGGTTTTTTTCTTAATCTTATCACACCTAGTTCAGGTCATTTGGTTTAGACTATTATAAAAAAAGATTCACAGCCAATGTGCTCCAATGCAAACCAGTTGAAAAAAAAAAAGCACAAACACATTGTTCATTATACCAGCCCCTAATTATTTTCTTACATAATCTGCCCCTACCCTGGACTACCAGCCTCCACAGCTGAAGCTTCATTGTAAAACCTTTTCTATGTCACTAGTTTGTCACGTTTCTTTGGATTTCTCTTACTAAAGGTTGATGGTGCTGGTGGCTGCCACTGCACTCCCATCCTCTGCAATGACTGATAGGTGAGCCGTGCCATGGTCATCGGGAACAAAGTACTCAGGATCATAGTAGCTGTCTGGGTGGGTAGTGTCATCTGTTATTTTACTCCTGATGTTGTCTGCAAAGTAGTCTGAGGTCATGTTATGGATGAGCTGGGAAGGGAGATAATTGAAAGACTTTTACAAACAGCCTTTGAATACCCGAGTGCTTGAAATCGGGAATCTTCTGGTGCAGAGGTTACGATTAAGAATCCTTTATACTACTTGAATCGGATACATTGTACTCACATCTGTAATGTTGAGGTACCGTGGGTCTCCCAGTTTACTCCTCTTGGCATAGGCAAAACGAAATGCTTCCACGATACGATGGTAAGTCAGGGTCCTCTTCTCTGCTGTGGACACACTACTGTCTGAGAAGTTGAAACCTTGAGGAAAAAAAAAGCCAAATCCTTGATTTTTACAATCTTTTTAGTGTACACATTTCATTGTAAGTCAGCCTAGCATGTCGTATTCGGGCATCTTGACAATAAAGACCTCTACACACCTATACGAATTTTCGTTTTGTGCGAGAACATGCCTCGATCGAAAACCACGAGCGAAACTACAACAACTACTCTCCTGAAAGAATTATTTTGTCTGTAAAAAGTCTCCTTTCCTACTAAATAACTTGATTAGTTAACCTGGTTTAACATATCACCTGTACAATGGTTCTCTACAATGTTCAAGACCAAAGAGCTGTTTAACCCTTAAAAGTCTTGAGTAGAAATTTGCTCTAATAAATGGGATTTAAAACAGTTATTGTGGCAAAGCTTAATAGCATTTTTTTACAACCTACCCTAGCTTCTTTTTTTTTTAACAAATATTTTTCATTACATTACACATAAAGTAAGATTACATTACACAAGAAACTTGAGAATGAACAAAAAAGTTTTTTACAGCAAGAATAAAAAAAAAAATTTCAGACAACATAAAAGTGTACAAATCACCCCAAGCTCAATATAACGTGAAAATCATAAAAAAAAAAAACAGGCGAACATCTCCTACATTTTATACACTGTTCCAAGCACTTTTGCCATTGAGAAAAAGACAGGCCATGTCGCAAATCTTGTACTTTCAAGTGTTATCCCTTCTTTTCACCAATAGAGGGCACTGATGGCACCAGTTTTATGGTTTAATTTATGTGTCCAAAATCCTGTTATGTTTGTTTACTGAATGAAAATCTCAGCCCGTTTCCAAAATAAGCCTGGGCTAGAAAATGAGAAGATTCCATTTGATATTGATTTTAAAAACAGAGACTTTTTGAGTAAAAGAATCACATACAACTAGACCAATATGAACAGCATATTACCAAAAATAAAATTTCATAACCTCTGAAGGACACCAGGGACAAAACTGTAGACCAGCACAACACTAGGATGGGCTACAGAGCAAATAGAAGATGCAGCTATGAATGTAACTATGACTTCAAGTATGACATTCTTTAAGACAACAGTTACTCTCCCTTTAACTATATCCATTACACCCATGTATAGTACTGTGCATGTATAAGTTTAAGGCAGCAGGTGTGGAAAAAAACATGAACAAAAGAACAATCTAAATTAAACCAACATTTGGCATTACAACTCTGCATCAAATCTTATAGCAAAAAGATTTTTTAGGATTACAGTCAGGTGTGCGACAGACCAATTTGTGCAACAGGTCATTATTGTCACTTATAAATTCAACCCCAGTCAAGAATTGAAACAGAAACAGCTGTGTAGGAGGTTTAAAACTGGGCAACAGTCAAATTCTGCTACTATTGTTGGGTTGAGAAAGTTTCTTGTCATGACACGCTCAGCAATCAGCACAGCAACAAGACACAGAGTAGTTATCCTGCATCAACAAGGTCTCTCCCAGACAAAGATTTGAAAGCAGACTAAGGTTTTAACGTGTGCTGTTCAGGTTCCTTTGAAGAAATACAAAGAAATTGGTAAAATCGCAAATCGTAGACGCAGTAGTCGCAAATAAACTTTTGCAGAGACACAAGAAACATCAAGCTAATTACGCTTTGAAATGGATTTGATCAGGATTAATGGTGTTCTCAATGCTGGGGAATACAGGCAGATACTTATCCATCTCGCAGCACCTTCTGGGAGGCGTATGATTGGCCCCAAATTTATTCTGCAGCAGGACAATGACCCAAAACATGAAGCCAAAGTCATTAAAAACTAATGTCAGTGTAAAGAAATACAAGAACTGGAAGATATCAAGTGTCATCAACTGCGTCTGGGATTACATGAAGAGACAGAAGAATACTGAAGTTCTGAGGTTAGTTCTCCTCAGATGTTTGGAACAGCTTAACAGCAACTTTTGCACACTACTGCAAGATCTAACCTCACAGAGCATTAACTTCCTGAATCTGCAATCCGCTTAGCACTTGATAGTGAGAACTGGCCCACAATCACAACAGTTCACTACATCACTACACCGTCATAAATGAAAATCCTGTAGTGTGTGCGGGAGAAGACAAAAGAGAAGTTTTTGGTATAAAGTGGCCAGTGGATGAATTGCAGTTCATCTGCTCAGGACTAAGACCAGCTAAACACCAATTTGAACCAGCGTTGGCCTGCAGTCAAGACCAGCAGATGATGGGATGACCTTAAATAAACAGAAACGCGTATCATCCAGAACAGTGTTTGAATTATGGATCACTAGAGGTACAGTGAGACCGGGTTACTAGCATAAAATGTTTCCGCACATATTCAGAGAAACACTATGAGACTCACCGTCCACTATGTTGAGAATCAGAGCAAGGACAGGTCCACTGGATGGAGCGTCTGGAACATTAATGGTGTATTCTCCCATATTTAACTTCAATGGCGATTCATTCAACACTGGCTTATATTCCTTAAGGTCCTCAAGAGTTATAATTCCTCCTGAAGGGACAGATTTGGTGACATTTAAATAAGGTCATCTGTCATTTAAAGTGGGAAGCGAGTATGAAACCACCTGCAGCCTGGATATCATCCACTATATTCTGTGCAATTGAACCGTTGTAAAAAACATCCGGCCCCTCTTCTGCAATCTTCTCGTAGGTGTCAGCAAGTTTGGTGAATCTGATCAGATCATTTTCCTGCAGGAGGTTTTTGTCTGAGTCACAGAACACTTCACTGGAAAACAGAAAGAGACTATTATTTAAGAGACTTAAAATGTATTTATCCAAAACACAGATTCTAAAGTACATTTTTCAAGAAATCAGCCTGTTGTGATCTACATTGTTAGCCAGACTAAACAGTACATAATTATAATAACAATAACCATTAGGCATCCCCAAATAGAGTTAGTACTAGGGGCTCCCGATTGAAACTGTTTATATAATGAACCATCATTAGAAATCATTTAAAACCACAAAGCTAAGAAGGACAATTTTACTTGTATGAAAACATTTGGTACCATCCATCCACTAGGAGGCATGGCTAATAATTTTATGGTCTTTCTTGTTTAAATTGTGAGTAAAGGATAATTGTCTCCTGGTAAGTAAAACAAGAAAAGTTAAAGAAGTTTCAGAAGTGACTATAATCACAATCACACCAAGAAGCAAATACACTTTATCTCCTAGATGATATACGTATTGTGACAATTTTGTGCCACGACTTATTATTACCCATAAACCCTTGCCATGTTTTAGGACTAGCTCTCAAAAAGCTCCATCCTCCTCAAAACTGGGCACAATATTGATTAAATACAGCTTAGTACTATAAATACTTTAAATACAAAACGTGTTTTAGCAGATAACTGTTCAAATTGTTAAACTTGTGTTTCTATGCGGTTACCTCCAACAAAATTTTATTTTACATTTAAATATCACAAATGTTGGATCCCAAATGACCATATTTTTGATTACTTTTGTGAGCATGTAATTATTTCACAAATTGCTTTGAATTAATTAACAGCACTTAAATAAATTCTATTGAAAACATAATTCCCTCAAACTTTTTAATTGAATTGGTGCCCAAAGACAGTGATTGAAGCAAAGGTCAAAGGTTACGGCTAGTCACTTGGACCTAGCGTGTGCATAATAGATAGAACTGCTGGTTTATTTCCTGTGGCAGCATGGTAGCAAATAAAAGATCGCAAACCGGTTAAGAACGACAATGTCTCAGAATAGATTTTCTCAAACCCGTGAAAATTGTGCAACATTTTCTATTTGTAATAAAGTTAAAGCTTCTAGCTGTTAACAAAGAATGCTTTTGGAAATGGAAGTGTTGATCTTTTTTTGTTAATGAACAAAATTCTAAAGCGAAATGAACATGAAACTGCTTTAAAATCTTTGTCTTAGTGACCTTGTTGATGCAGCATAACTACCTTGTTTCTTATTGACAAGATAAAAATCTTTCTTAGCTTTACTTTGGTAGCAGAGTTTGGCTGATTGTTTATTCCTCCTACATAGCTGTTTCTGTTTCAATCCATGAATGGGTTTCAACCTACATGTGACATTGATGATGACTAGTTCCTTTTTGGTGTACTAGGGAGATCCCTGACTTTGTTGAATTGTGTTCTTTTGCTCGCTCACATAGCATTTTGTAATAGTTTTTTTTTCGCTCACGTAGCATTTTTCAGTTTTGTGGCTGAAAAGGGTTCTAAAAACTCAAATAAGTAACAACATGATTTTATGATTTCTATAAACATGAAGAACCACGTGCAAACTAATTCAATCAAAACGTTTCTTTCTTTTTTCTGATGGATCAAATGTATAGTATTTAGAAAAATGCTTCACTCTGAAAATATTGATTTATATTGAAATAAAATATATAAAATGGTATTTTATTAGTTGAATGTTCTGAAACTCTCAAAACGACTGAATAAATGATGACAATCATGTTTATTTCGGAGTAAGTGAACCCTTGGGTGACGCAATCCATCAATGGATTTTCTCACAGATTGAAGCTCCAGGCGAATTCTTACCAAAGTGTTGCGTCACTCAGAATTGTTTCCTTGTTTTTTGCAATGGCATTAGCCAAAGCTCTGCCAATCGGAAAACCATTGCGTGCCAGTTCTATACTGGGCTGAAATAGATCCTTCCATGGCAGTCTGCCGTGTCTTTTGTGTGCCATCTCATAGCCGCGAATTTCTCCTGGAATGGCAATGGACAGACCTCCTGGCATTGAAATAAGACACCATCATTCAAAAGGTCAACGAAAGGACATTGATCATTAAAATGGTTGTTATTATCGAATCAATCAGCTCTAATACAGTGATGTCAGCATTATAGAACCCCCTACCTTTGCGTGCAAGATGAGTGTTGTTGCCAAACATGTCCTCTGAAGCATTCTTTGGAGCAGTTTCTCTGGCATCAATTGTTTCCACTTTTCCTGTGTAAGATTGGTTGAGATTTAAGTCAATTTGTATCTCCTTTTATCTCATTTATATTCAAAGTGTTTATGTTAAGAATAGTGTCTAGCAAAGAGGTTGCAAATTCTTGTTACTTGTTTTCATCATTTGATTCAAAATACGAGGGCATTCTATTTAAAGGAGAAGTCAGATAAACAAAACCACCCTTTTCATGGTTTTGGTCTCCAAAAACCCTATTATGAACAAAATATTTTAAAACCTTAAGGTCCCACCTTTTGAAACAAACTTTTATTTTGAAAGATCTGTTATTTTGAAAATGTAAAGAAAAAAGATCAAGAAACATTTTGGAAAGAATTTGGAACTATTTTGCTGTGTAAGGAGCATTTATTTACATACAAAAATGAAATTGGAATAATTTTTCCTTGAATTTTAGAGAAAAAAAATCTTAATTTTTAGCACAAATTTTCTTTATCACAAAAGTGGTTTTGAAGAAAATCTAAATTTAGTGTTCCAAACTTTCATAAAGCACCTCAAAGTCATACAAACATAAAAATTTACATATATATATATATATATTATTGTCCTTTTCCTATTTTTTTATTTAACAGGTCAAAATAAAATAATGAATAACATCAACATTGTATCAGTGGCAGCTTCCAGAATAGATCGGTAAAACAGTGTCAGAGCCCACACGAAGATAGTGGTCTCACTGCCGGAGTTATCTGCTGCCGGATCAAGTGAGTCCACATCCCGCAGTCTCTCCTTACGCCCTTCCGGTGACTGTGGGACGTCTCCGCTGGACTTTATTGACTGTTATGAGCTGGGAAATTCATGATTCTGTTCTGTTTTCGTTGTGTGATTATAAAACAATTAAAAACTTTTGCTCAGCCCCCTAATACCCCTGTGCTGGGTTCAGTGGGCATTTTGAGAAAAAACTTGAGTGGTGGATATCACAGTTTGGGCAAACCAGAACTGCATTACACGACAAGTATTGTGTTTTTTGGAAAATAAATTATGGGCTTTTCAAATGTGAACACAAAACACACTTTAACTTTTTTTTTTACTTTTAGCGTTTATTGCATTTTGGAATTTCGGTGTAAAGTGCAACTGTAAGGTGCAAATGAAGCACAGATAAAGACCAAGAGTACTGAAATCACACACACACACACACACACACACACACACACATATACATTGGAGTGATCGACTGTAGTGGAAATTCTTTTTCATTGGCACCACTGTTTCAGTCAGATGTGAAAGCTCCCATTAGCCCCCATGGTTTTCGGTCAAGGCACGTTGCCGCACAAAACTTTGGATTGAAAACTTGCATAGAGGCCTTTAGTCAAAAACATTTTTATCATCAGGATTGATGACAGACGGGGTTTATCCTTTCAAGATTCGTGAGGTATGGGTTAGAGAAAGGGTGGGCAAAGTCATTCCTGGAGGGCCGGTGTCCCTCCTAGTTTTTGTTCCAGTGCTGCTTCAGTACAAACACTAGCAGCTTTTAACAAACCAAGGAGAGATAAATTAGTAGAATCAGGTTTTTTTCATAAAGGTTGCAACAAAACTGTGCAGGTCTGCGGCCCTCCTTGCCCACCTCTGGGTCAGCTATGTTGCTCTTGCTTGTTAGCCGCTTATATTAATTTCTTTTCTCTGATTTAACACCATGCGAAGGCTACTGCTTCCTCACATGATGAAGAAGAGATTCCTAGACCCCAGACCTTTTTGCTTGGTCCAGTAGTGATCTGGATCCATGCAACCACCACCTCTCTACCTCCACTCTATTCCCCTTTCCCACGCACACAATTGAAGAAAACACCTAATAGTATGGTAATGGGGAGGAAGGGTGAACAAATCTCAATGAATCTCTAATAAGAACATGCTTATCTAGAAATGGAAAGGTTGGGAGATGATAGCCACCACACCCCACAATCTCTACAAAATCATAATGTTTGAAATCTTTGAAAGGGCAAAATGTGTGGGTACTGTACCTGTTGAGGCATTGAAAATGGTGAAAAAAAGGCCTCCTCCAATCCCCATGCTGTGGGCATTGAACAGTCCGACACACAAAAGCGCTGCAATAGAAGCATCAATTGCTGTACCGTTGCGTTTTAAGATGTCCCTACAGACGATCAAGAAAATGTTGTTTGTGACAGGGACAGACTGAAGTTCTTGCTTCTGCTTGAAATTTTTATCTTACCTCCCAACCTCCGAGCACTTGCCAGCATCGGCTGCGACGGCTGCTTTTGAGTAAAAGTGGTCTGAAGAACCAGAGAGTTTTTTGTTTCCAATCCACAAATACACGCCCAGGAAAAAGCCCACCAGAGCTACAAGCAAGACCACCAGCCCAGCAACAAGAGACTTCTTGACCATTTTCCTGAACAGAAAGAGAAAATGATTAAAGGATGTAGGATAACAGACAATTTGAAATTTGTTTCACATTATATGCACCAGCGTAGACCAGCAACATGTTTGGATTGTAAAGAACATTGATCCTCTGATACACGTCCATGTTTCATTACCCTTTTTAACAAGTGCAGTCTGAAGGGCGAATGTCAATGTTACTGAAATTACCTGTTTGACAAACCATTTACAGTTACATATCATCATCATCAGTATCCAGCTTTTCAGCAAAATCCACAACACTTTCAGGGATTGTTTTACTGTGGCATAGTGGCAATCTGATGCCACTCGTAATGTCAAACTATAAATAAGTGCAGCAGAATCCTTGGCTCATGAACACCTTGTTTCCAAAGTATCGACCAAATAACGCAATGGAAATCAAGCAGCTAGACATGCCTTTGTGACTAAATGGTCCCCTCTCAGGAGCTCAGTGAATTCTACCATGTACAACAAGTTCCCTTAATAATGAAATGTCAACCTGTTATAATGTAAAAGAAGTGATTTGGAACATCAGTAACTCAGGTAAGTAGATGCTGAGCCATCTTTCAATTGTCACAAATCTCCAAACAGCACATGACCTTCAAACTAGGTCAAGAACAATGTGTGGAAAGCTTCAATGAAGGGTTTTTCGTGGAGGAGTCCTTGGACTCTAGTGCAATGGAGACGAATCACAATTCAAAATTTTGAACATTGCACGGTTGCCAGGAGAATGTGTCTGATGGCATTTTACCAACTGTGAAGTTTGGTAGAGGGGGATTATGGCGTTTGTTTGTTTTTCAAAATAAAATATATCCATAAATGAATCAATATGTCAATTTATTACTTTTTAATCACAGGATTCTTTTTGACTTGAGATCATTCATCACAGTAAAATTATTTAACCTCACTTTATTCAGGATTACATAAACCACTTTGAAACACTAACAGTTTCCCAGAATACAGAATTTGTATTTTGTTCACAATTGAAAACTTCATTCGTGGACATTTATCAAACTCAATTCATCCAGAGAAACTTCACTTTGAACTCAATTTTACTGACAAGTAAATATATATATATCAGAAAAACCAACAGACATACCGTATAGATGATGTAGAGGGTAGAACCATAATCTAGAAGCTTCAAGATCTATCCCCAGATTGTCAAGATGTATGTATCAAGGCGAGAGTTAAAGATTGAACGGGAGTTAAGACAGATATATTCTGTGCTAATAAGACTTTAACACCAGAGGTTAAAAATCAACCTCATCCTATCCTTGCAAACTGATTGGCTGAAAAAGAATGCGGTTTTAAAAAGTCTGAAGTTACACAAAAGACAGGTATGACTCACATGAATCCTCCCGACTGTTTTTAAGAGATTAGAGATTTTAGACGTCACCACTGCTCCAGTGATGATGATACTTCACACCAGCCTTAATCTCAGGCATGTAAGACTTTATTGTTGAATAAAGAAATGATCAGTCCATAAATGTAAAGGACAGAAAAGCAATGAATACATTTTCACTTCAATGAATGAATAAGTATTTGAAACTTGATCAATAAGTAAGATTTATGGTCTTTAGTTGATACCTAGCTGAGATTAGGAATCATTTTCAGTATATAGACAGCCAACAGATTCAGAATCTTCATCATGACCAAAAACAAAGAACTCTACAAGGATTTCTGACAAAGTTGTACATCAGGAACGGCCGTTGGAGAACAGCTTGGTGAAAAGGCTAAAACACAACGGAAAAGCAACTATCCACTTCCTTCATTTTGGACTTAAAGCAAGTTCTCATTGATTATGAGAACAGTTAATAGCTAGCCCAGAGCTACATTTCAGTATCTTCTTAAAGATCTTAAGGCTGCCGGGATAGGAGTCACCAAGAAAACAATTGGTCACATACTACAACATGACAGACTCAAATCCCACCCTGTCCATAAAGTCACTCTGTTCACTAAAGCAAATAAAAAAAAAATATTTTGAATATTTTGAGATAAAACAGGAAGATACATCTCTATGAATCTATGAACCAGAATGCTGGAAATCCCTTTTTTAATCTCTCCCTCTCTCTGTGTCTCTCTCTGTTTAGCTGTTTAGCATTCTCAGTGTTTTAAAGCTAAACAAAGCCACATTTTTTGTTTATCTTCTTAAACCTTGCTTTCAGCATCATACTAATGGATATCACAATATTTCAATAACAGTCTGTAATTTGCTGATAAACATCTGAAAGATTCAGAGGAGAACTGAGTGAAAGAGTTCTGGTCAGACCATAATCCAGCTTTTGGTTAGTTCATTTTCTATTGGTTCATATGTTGTAAATCAGACAGAAGACCAGCCATCCCCGCACGTCACTTATTAAAACGTATACAAATGTGGCAGGGGACAGGGTAGGGTTTACATATGAATTTTAATTGTTGTTTACTTTATTTGTACGCACTTTTTTAGTAAGAAATTCTCACAAATGTTAGTTAATGGGGCTTCTAGTATTTGGAGCTCCAAAGCTGGCCAGAGAACAAGAGCTAGATGAGTTGGTGGTTTGGGTGAGAAGCATCCAGAATAATTTTCAGATCAATTTCAATCATTTTGGATGTTTTCAGTTCTGAGAGGGTGAATGAGAATGACACTGATGATTCAAATTATCTACTGAAATCTCCGATTGCCTGATTTAGAGGTTGTGTGAAATCAGACAGTGACAGAGCAGACGCGATAACTGCTGAATATAACCGAGGGCAGAAAAAAACAATGTCGAAAGAACCAAGAATTGGCTCAATGAAAAAATGCATCCACCAGATCTTAATCCCAAAGTAAGTCTAAGAAGGGAGTTGAAGGTTAGAGCTGCTTTACACCAGCCTTGAAACATAAATAACTTGGAGGTTATTTTCACAGAGGACAAAATCCTTCCTAAGATTTGACCAAACCTGGTGGCCACCGTCTGACTTCTACTCTATTTTTACAGAAACGCTTAACAACTTTACAAGTTATGTGGAGGTTGTTTATGTGTTTGATGGGAACAGTCTCAACCCCCCTGCGTAAATGGCAAGCTGTTCTTTTTCTCCAAACCACACGGTGGTAATGGATAACGTATCTTCAAGTTTGAACAAGCTGTCCATGTGCGCACTGATGTCATCAAAGTAAAATGTCCTGCAGCAGTAGTTAAAAAAGTTAGATTTTTCTTCAGTTCAGAATGTTCTATTCATTCAAAATCATATTCGAGGTGATTAAAGTGTAGGTATATGAGTCAGCACTTGGGGTTGCATAACATTCTGTGAAATATCACGAATGCAGGATGTTGCTGTTGAGTAATTTCTAAATGAAAAATAGAACTTGACTTTGAAAATGTCATGTTTGTGTTGTTTATTTGTTCAGATCTTTCCAGCTCAAATGACAGAAAATTCTAGTGCCTTCCTACAGACTTTGATATTTTTAAATAGCACCGAAGAACTTGGTTATGTAATAGTGGTACCATTAACCCACCGTCAGCACTTTTCAGAGAGCGCTGAACAATGATTAGACCTGTTCATGGGACGTTTTTCCATTATAAGAGTTTGTCTGCTCATCCCATTATATGATACTCACAGTTTAAGGTTTATTAATAGGCGCTGTTGCATAGCAGTCCTATTATTCAAATGAGTAAATAGACAAAAATGGATCTGTGCATGAGGAATTACATGCCGTCTGCTCGAGGGGAGAGAAAGTGCCAAGGAGAATTGGAATGTAAATGTTTTTTTTCAAACATCTTTTGAAAAGTTTTTCAGAATGGTCCAAATTATTTTGCCATTTATATAAACTATTAATCAATGCGAAATGTTAAATACAGACCTTATTTTGGCTTGGTTTGTGAGATGATTCCACAAGAAAGGAATGGTGAATTAGAGGTAGTTGCGACATGAAGAGGCCATCCCGAAATGTTCCTAAAAATCTGACAAAACTGTCAAATATTCTCGGTTTGTGAGCTAATTTGAAGACCACATTATGGTGCTGTTTGAAGAGTTGCAGTAAAATATGGTTTTGAATATACACTTATTTTATATGTGCTTTTTAATGCCTGGTTCTTCCAAGGTAACCCTTAGAAGTATGGACCCTTTTTGAGCGTTATTTCTACTTTAAAATTTGGTACAACCCCAGCTGTTTACACAATAATTCCAAACAAACCTGAAATTGTACAGAAAGTACATTTCTGAGTGTTACTTTTTTACTGCAAGAATCTCAACAATTGACAACAAGCAATTTTTATGTTTCTTAACAAAAATCTAAATTGTTGAGACAAAATACAAGTTCACTAATCCACCCAAAAATCAAAGACAAGATCAAACAATGTGAAAATTGTATAAAAATCATGCAGGCGAACCATTCCTAAAATTATACACTGTGCCATTGGGCCAGAACTTTGAAAAATACAAGCCATATCACAGGTATTGTGCGTCTATTGTACATCGGGTATTGTGTGATGTAATGAAAAAGAAGAAGCTGGAGTTGTACTAAAAATTATATCAAGAATTGCCACAAAAATGGTTTAAAGGTAATTTATTATTGAAAATGGTAATGTATTTAAAAAATGCTCAAAAAGGCCCCACTTAGTTTTGGGTCAAGCAAGACTGAATCGATAACATCCTCAGTGCTACACAAATATTAACATATGTGGCTGTTTTCTTTTATTTCATGACGAAATTGTAAAAATGAAAACTTCTCCCTATCTCCTTAATTCGCTTTACACGTTTTGAGTAAGGAATGAACGAATAATTCAAGAAGAAAAACAAAGCAAATGACAAGTTACTTTTGAAATGACCGATTAATGGCTTTAAAACGTCATGTTTTATTATATACACACTGTAAATATAATGTGGGTCAAACCCGCGAAGCGGGCTGACCAATGGCAGGAGAGCCGTCGATGACGATCCGCACGCGCGCTCCGCTCCGGAGATCGAAGCATCATCATCCGCTGAATTTCAACGAGAGCCAGCAGCGCCAGGCGGACGTGTCTTGCTGTCGACTGACAACAAACAACCGAAGCCGGGAAACAAGCTCATTACTGCGCCCCTAACTACTACAGACCACTTGTTTCGCCTGGAGAACAGACGACAGAAAGAGGGGAGCGAACCGAGTACGTGCCACTCTAGTTCCGACCGCTGGGCGTTATCGTCCGAACTGTCATGAACACGCCGTGAGGGGGTTCGAGGGTCTTATTTTGCTTGACGCTGTCCTTTAAACGTATCTGAAAACATGGGCTCCAGACTCAGCAGACAAAACAGTCTGGACAACGAGAATTTCTCAAGGAGGCGACGGAAGCATCTGGACAGCACCGGGGAGAGCGACCGGAGCGGGGACTTCTTGTTTTCGTCTCTGATGCTGAGGAGAGCCAACCACAGCCCGTATGTGCGGCGGGTCGCCTGGGTCCGGGAGATCCAGAAGCTCCTCAGGGAGAGGAAGACCGAGGAGGCGGCGGACGTGCTCAAACTGTTGAGGAAGGTGAGGGAGAATAATGTCCCGCAGAGGAGCTTCGTACACAGCTGTATGAAATACACGCGTGTATCACGTGGAGGCTCTTTGTTTATTGCGTTTATAATTGAAATTAACTCGAGATATCATTGAACATGCTATTTTAAAAATGGGCACAGGGGTGGTTCAGTTATTGGCATTGCTGGTTTTGAGTCATGTTCTTGTGCGTTTCTAGTTGATTTGCAGTAATACTTGACTTGGTGCACCTCATGAGCAGCTCCAGACCCCCAAGACCCAAATTCAATGTATGTTCGAGATGAATATGTGAAGATGATCAATTCCTGAAAATGCCAATTCACAGTCACATGACATTGGGGTGTTCAAGAAGATATAACAATTGGCTTCACCTGTTTGCCATTTCAGAATCCTTCCAAAATCTTATGGAAAATTCAAAGAAATTTAAAACCTTTAAAGAAAAAACACGTTAGAGGCTTTCCAATAGCCTTGGAAGTTCAAAACTTCACAAGGATGGTGAGCAGAACATATGGCTCACATGCGAAGCGCATACAATATTAAAATGGTAAACTTCAGGTAAACTAAGGTTCATTTTATTTTCTCTGTAACCTTAATGAAAGGATTTATAAGAGCACATATGTTTTAGAAATGAAGTAACACCCTTCACAAACTTGTTGACAAACATGTTCTCCTTTGCTTCTAATTAACACGGTATGTTTGTTGTGAGTATAATATGCTCATTTCTAGCCAAACAGTACTACTACAACATATTAATATTATTATACAAGCAATATCAGAAAAAAAATGTTTCCATAACATAAATTAAATAAGGAAATTACACTTTATATCCAAACGCTCCCCACCAAAGTAAAATGGTCGCACTTTTTATCATATTCCTCTAAGGTCCCTTTCAAAAGTCAGCGAGAATTAGTTTTTTTATCATTATTTTATAAAAATGTAAAGTGAATCAGAATTAAAGAAAAGGTGGAACGTTGAAGGGTTTTATGCCATTTTTTTATTATTCATGCTATATTTTTGTGAGAAATTGGTCACTTCTGAACCTTGGCGGTTTCTTATATGTTGTAATTTGTGGTGGGTTTTTTTCTTATTTGAATATTAAAATAACCCAGACAACAAACATAGGTAACAAAAAAGTTCTTTTTCATGTTTCATTAATCTGGAATCCATCCTGATGAACCGTGGCGTGACATTTTGTATTCCAGTCTCCAGCTGTGAGACCAGTTCTGTAGTCCTGCAGTGAGTCACCTTGTGCACAGAATCATTTCCCTGGATTGGTTGCGCCTCATATTTGTTGTAGAGACTTTTAATGTTTGTACCTCGATGCATTAGTTCGAAAATGCATTAGTAGAAATTCTCCAGCGATGGCAAATACAAACAGTGCATTGAGAGAATGATGGCAGAGTCTTATGAAAAAAATGAGCCTGAAACTTTATTTAGCTTAAAAATACACCAAAGTACAAGTGAAATTCTCACAGGGTTCCAATTTAAAGGGCCATCCTCAAAAACCTCTCACTTATTTTTTATCTCCACAAACTCTGGCCACAGAACTTGCCTTTGCATGACCCAATAACCACAATGAATGCAGCAAGAAAAAGGACACACAGGAAATGACTCCCCCAAGACTCAAATTATTAATAACAACAACAATAAAAATGAAAATACATTTTATTTGGGGTTGCCTTTCAGGACTGTCAAGAACACTGTCCAACATTTGTGAGAAAAACAAGTACAAAGTCAAAACTGGTATAAAAATAAATAATACAAAAATAAAAACAAAGATATTTAGGCGAACAAAAGGCTCAAAATAAACCAAAATGTGCAATACATTTAATATAAAGAGTAACAACCTAACTAGTTAGAGTAATATCAAGATTGCTGTATAACAGAAGGAATGCTTATTAAACTGTTATTTATAAACAATTATCATTTTAACTTGATAGACAATGCATTTATTCCTGTGCTCTGGAAAAACAGTTAGCATTATGTTATATGTTATAAATGCTCTTTAGTAACTAAGACAAAAAAGCAACTGGAGCCAAAGCGAAGCAGATATTTTTGCTTATATGTTTCTGAGCTCCTTGCTGTTCTGATATTGTATTATAACTATGAAATATGACTAGCAGGTCATCCTAATGGATTTATAATAAGAGTTCTCAGTCCTTCCGTTGCACCAGCCCCAAAATAAGATTTCCAGTCATCCCAGCTCTTTCTGACAATGTTCTGGTCTCAGCAGCTGCTCGTCTTCTCTTCCAGATGATCTCAGCTGATGTTGCTTTGTTAAACTGCATTAAATTCTGAAATCTCTGAAATTGTTATAAGCATTTGCTCTGTAAAAATGACCAGCGCAAATTGAAATATAAAATAAAACTTTTTCCCCCGAAGACCCCCTTAAGCTCTTTTTGGTTCCGAACCGGTTCTTCACTAGTTCTTTGTGTTTTTTGAGGTGTAGCGTTATGGTGTTATGGCCTTTTTGGTACCTATTTGGCATATATCTTTCCAAAGTTTATTAAATTCATACATTTAATGTTTGTTCTAAATAGCACCTTTGAAAATAAGTGTTAAAAGTACCAAAAAGGTTCCCCTATGATTTCAAGTCAACCATATTGGGTTCTATATGGAACCTCTTTTTTTAGAGTGTACTCTGATGAGGGCCTTACTTGAGATGTTCACCCAGAGCTGGCCCTCCTTATAAGCAAACTAAGCAGCTGCTTAGGGCCCCACCACCTCTAGGGGAACCCCACAAACCAATGGTTTCATTTCATTACAAAGCACTCTGCTGTCAATAATAATATTAATGTTCTTTACCTCGCCCAATCTCTACCTCGCCCCACCTGCCCCTCCCTGGATTTTAATGTATGTAGTACATTTGAACCGCAAAAATGAAATGAATCAACCCTTCAGGTACAGAAAAAAAGAACAAAAAAAGAAATGAGAAGAGACAAACTCAAGGTCATTTTAAATAAGATGATTTTTTTAAGTCGTAACGTCATGTTGAGGTTAGAGATCTAACCTGGGTCTTTATTGAAAATGGGTAACTAAATATTAAGTTGAAAAGCTTTAAAACATGAATAAAATATGAAATATAAGATATAAATCAGTTTTAAATCAAGCGAAACATTATGTATAGGTTACTAATAATGTGCTATAACAAAAGTTAGAGAAATAAAATAATAAAATATGAAATATAAGATATAATCAGTTTTAAATCAAGCGAAACATTATGTATAGGTAACTAATAATGTGCTATAACAAAAGTTAGAGAAATAAAATAATAAAATATGAAATATAAGATATAAATCAGTTTTAAATCAAGCGAAACATTATGTAAAGGTTACTAATAATGTGCTATAACAAAAGTTAGAGAAATAAAATAATAAAATATGAAATATAAGATATAAATCAGTTTTAAATCAAGCGAAACATTATGTATAGGTAACTAATAATGTGCTATAACAAAAGTTAGAGAAATAAAATAATAAAATATGAAATATAAGATATAAATCAGTTTTAAATCAAGCGAAACATTATGTAAAGGTTACTAATAATGTGCTATAACAAAAGTTAGAGAAAGAAAATAATAAAATATGAAATGGAAAGTGCTGTTCTGTAGCGCAAGTCAGAGGAGAAACCCATGACGCTCCTCAGAAGCGCTCTCTCCATCTCTTCACAGATACTTTCGGAACGGTCTAGACAAGCGCTTGGTTTCATGTTGGTGTTCATAATTCGTGAAATATCTCAAGAAAGTTAACTTTGTACGTAGTGCCCTAATCTTTTAGTGCCCTCCTCCGACACTTTGCCACATTAATTCCGTATCTCGAGGTATCACTGTATATCCACAAGTTTTTGTTCAGTATTGCCAGTATACACCTAGTCATTTTTCAATTGTCTAAGATCACTGTTTATGTCTTGACTGAAGCCTTTTGGATACTATAACTATATGTCTAATCCTGTTTCTGTAAACTTTTCATTATCCAAAGTGGTTTTCCCATTGGTATTTATTCAATTCTGTTATTTTTATCCCTATATATAATAAATTGTGTTATTTATTATATGGATTGGACCAAGCCACATGTGACAGGCTTCAACTGTTGAAATAAATCTAAGATTCATGGATTCACAAGCAAATGTCAAATGTTAGTTAAAAACATCACAGAGAGAGAACAATTCTGTTTTAAGAACAATTCTGTCATTAGACGTTCAGCCTTGGAACAGACAAGTACTAGGAGATCTTAGATGTGCTGGTCTCTTGTTTATTTAATTTGTAACTAGTTTTCAGCCTGTAACTTTTCCCCTATGGTTTGCTTCTTGTCGTTTCTTTTTGTTTTCAATTTTTCCATTTCAGTTTTATTGTCCTGTCTTTGACGCTGTCGTCTCACAGGGAAAGCAGTTAATTACATTGAGGATTACACATCCCACAGCAGAGAGTTTTAATCAACACTGAGTGAAGGTCTGGAGACCTGCGAGGAGACTGCAGAGACCATGACGTCCTCGGTGTGAATTCTCAGACTTTATTAAAGCTTGCTGCCATTATCAGAAACAGAGAATTAAAAACAAGTCCCACGTTTCAGAACAGGACCTAACACAATCACCGTTGTCTTAGAAGGATCCGGTGACAGAATACAGGGAATGTTGACAAACAGGATAAATGGATGATTGTTTAGAATGAAGAATCACAAGCACAGTTACCTGCTAAGCTTCAGGAGTTCTTACAATATTAAATGTACTTTTGTACATTACAATATTACATGTACTTAGTTTACTTTTTATTTTTTTTCATGGGAAACAAAACAGTAGTACATTGACCACATTTTGACAAATAACAAAATCAAGTTAGTGGTCTTGAATCAGTAGAAAATCGTTAAAATCAAAAGAAACAGTACTTTTCTTCCAGTAACAGTATTTACAGTGGTTCTGAAATTTAAAAATATAAAAATTAAGGTTGTTTTAAAACAGGAGGATGAGGATTCAGTTTTGAACAACAATTAGTTTGGAGCAGCTTGTACCAAATCATTGTATGAGTCATTCCGTTTATTCCAGTAAAAAAAATACAAAAAAAACAAACATAATATATTGTGTGTTACTTCCCTAATACATCTACTATAGACTCAAACCTGAATCACACTACAAATAAGACAAAACTATAATGCTAGAAGACAAAAAAATACTTAAAGAGCCAAGAGCCCCGCCTCTTGCAGGTCTCATCTGCACCCAAGATCATTTTAAAAAAATGTGAAAAAAATGGGCGTGTACAGCTGCGCAGAGAAGGCTGGGGTGTGGGTGTGGCTTGATAGAATATAGAAAGATAAGTGCTCCACACTGTGATGGACTGGACACCTGTCCAGGGTATACTCCCGCCTCTCGCCCAATGTGCCCTGGAGATCCCTGTGACTTCAAAAGGGATTAAGCGGGTTGAAAAATGAATGAATGAAGCGCTCCACAACAGCTGATAAAGGACACACACACCTGCACTGGAGTGGGATCGAAGTCCTCCCCGATTGTAACGACATCGCCAGACAAACGCAAACTCCCATTCTCCAGTTCTTGTACCTTTCTGGAGGAAATTGCTTGCTACAAACCATAGTTTCGAAGTGTCGGTTGTTGCTGGTTAAACAACCGCTCAAAGCCAGAGTTTAGCTCTGAGTTCATCACGAGGAAAGCCTCACTTCAGCACCACAGAAACAAACAAATGCAAACCATTCTGAACTCCAAACTACTGCGCAGTGTCAAGAGTTAGGTGTCATTAATAATGATAGACTGTGTCTTCTCATAGGATAATAAAGGTCAGGCTCATGAATAATTAAAATACAGATGAGTCACAAATGCCACACTAAATCTCGAACAAAAGATAGTAATGTTCAACGCATGTAAATCTCTGTAAGTATAGTGTTTACATCCTATGTATCATGGCCCTTTAATACTTTAGTTAAACCTACATGGGTCTTTAGACTGGTTCACCGCACTTTTGATCTGACGTTTCTCACGCTACACACATTACCTCTCTGACATCAACGAGTGGAGTCATGTGACCTCTCCGTAACCAATGCAGTATGATTAGATACAAGAAGAGTTTTGTCATTAATGATGAGTGGGCTAAACTCGAAAAACTATAAGTGTGTTGTGCATGCACCACTGAACAAACCCCTCTCCAACATGATTAGTTCCTCCGGAGTCACATTAAAGATCCGTTCAAAAGGAACAAATCGTTCAAGAACGACACGTCACTAGAAAGTATTGCTCCAAAAAGCTTGTAGGAGACAACAGACAACTGCTGGGAATGTTTCTTTATGCCTAGCTGACATTTCAAAAAGAGTCAAAGGAAGGCAGATTAGGGAAAGAGAGAGAGATCGATAGATAAAGAGAGAGAGAGAGGGAGGGAAGGAGGAGAAGGTGGTGTAGGGGCATCAGGTTTAGTAGGAAGCCTTTGGGCTAAGAATACTTTGATTTTTTGATGTTTTCTTTTGGAATAAACGGTTGAAAGCCGTTTAAATTTTCTGATTTAGGTTCCACCATACCACAAATGAAACAGTCATTACTAACAGGAAAAACACAGGATTTGAGAAAAGGCCAAATTAACTAAAGACCTGGGAAAAAGGACCAATAAATAAACTAATCCGAATTCCCACACCGGATCACTAATATAAAAACAAAACCAGGCTGGTGATGATGTCAGTTAATCACTACCACTTCCGATGACACAAAAGGAACCATCCAATCACAGCCATCATCCAATTGGCCTCCTTGGACCTCCTAAACTTTCAAATCTACAGTTCACACTCACTGACTCACTTTGTGTGCATGGTTCCACTTCTGCTTCCTGATTCCACTGCTGTGTCTCTCAGACACCTCTGCCCCAGTTACCAGTTAGTTCTTACCAAACCCAGGTTTCTCCGTGCTGTTGCTGCTCTGAGAAGCTTCATTGCTTCTTTTCCAAGGTACAATATACTTTTATAAACTTAATGTATGGGAATAAGCCTCAGTAGAACTGACACCGCCTCATTCTCTCCTTCCAGACTGTCACAGGTGTAGAGGTTAAGGAGCTCAACGTATAGAGTGCTGTTTTGCGGAGTGAGATGGGTTCGAATCCCACACTCAGCTTAATTTCCCAGCATTCCCTTTTCTACGTACATACCATTCTATATCTTCATAATAAAGTCATACTCATCATAAAAAGGCAGTAAATAAAGACAGATGTAATGCCACGCCAGCAGAGGGCTCCCTCTCCGGAGTTCTAACCCTTGCTGCATCACTTCCTGTTGGGAGGGTATTTAAGTCAAGCCCTCCCCTACCGACAGTGCGAAATATTGCCAACCTGTGTTGCATGCCAAGCGGTTTCTGTCTGACTTACCTGCCTGTTTTTTGTGACCTGTTTCGCCTGGACTTTTGGATTACCCCTTTGGATTCTGATATTGATTTGTTTGCCTGTTGGATTGTTATTTGGATTCTGACCCTTGCCCGCCTCTCGACCTTTCTGAACGGTGTTCGTGTGAGTGTTTGCTGGCACATGTGCTGCCGCACGGCGCCGCCATTTTGAATACTGCTCCTTTTCTCACTGTGTGCTTCAATAAACTTCGGCACATGGATTCCCCAATGCCTCTTGCCTCAGTGTCATTACAACAGAGATCTTAAAAGGCTTAACCTCAAATATCCGATTTACTCTTCAAGGCGATATCCCAATCCTAACCAATTTGTTGTCCGCTAAATTAAAACAATAATCATACAGAACCAAATTTAGAAGCTGTGTCATTATTTTTAATGTTTTGTCATCCTAATGTGAAGTAAACTTTAAACATCTGCACACAAATTGCAAATGAATTCCCTTTTTTCTATTCCAACAAAATGTATTTTTATATTTTTATTATACTTGGAGCCCATCCAGGACTGATGCCACACAGTAGGTAAAACCCAGTAAGTGAGCTGAAATATTTGAAAAGCAGTAGACACGAAAAACCCTACTACATCGCCAACACTTTGTGATAATATGGTGCTACATTGAAAGGATTAGACATAACTGACATACCTGGTAGCCCATAGGTGTATTTGTGCCATGTGGCTTCATTAGCAAGGTCATCTAGGGTCTGATTTCCATGTTTGAAAGTACACCGTAGTAGTACACACTGTAGTATTTTAGAATTTTTAGCATAGACTACCCGGCTTGGGTCTGTTGGATTGAGAATGTCTATTAAAGAATTCAAATTGATGAAAAGACACAACAGATTGATTCCAGTTAGTGTTCACAAGTCTGCGTCTTGTCTGCATCTGCCGTATCTAGAGCACATTACGCAAGAGGCCCTCGATGGCCTGAGAGCCATCTGGAAATGGCTGAACAGTAACCACTTACATACTGCTGATGATATTGACTTTATGCCACAACTACTTAGACATGCTCAGGTTTGCATGGACCTAGCCAAGGTCAGTTAAGAGTATGGACCACAGAGAGACCCAAACTAGAAGGGATGCTGTTAGATGGAGAACACCATTGTGCAACTGCGTCATCTCGATCCCACTTCTGCTAGATATGAAAGCAGCCATGATGGGCAATCCAGACAAGATTTGGTGAAGCACAAAAATAAAGAATGAGGGTTAGCAGAATGCACTCTACTCTTAAATATATTCCATGGTTGTGAATCTTGAGTTGTGAATATTAAGTGGAATTCCTTAACAACAAAATGTGAAATTTACATAATGGACAATATAGAAATTTAAATTGAAGGCACAGTGCAGTTCTAAAAACATGGGAATGTGGTGATGTTATTGTATATGCCATTGCAAGATAGCAAAGTCTGCATAATGTAATGTTTCCCCTTTCAATACGAGTACCATAAAGAAACTACCAGTCTCTACCATGATTTTCATAAGCTAAGAGAGAGATATGACAAATGGGTTGTTATGGTAAACAATCTGGTTACTATGGAGGGGTCAGTGACATCCTATAATGCCCCTATGTCAATTTGCCCCCGTGCTACTATGATTTTCCTAAGCTGAGATAGACATATGCCGAATTGGTTACTACGGTAAACATTCTAGTTGCTATGGTGACATAATATAATTTTTCCTTTTTGACTGTACATTATATAAACCAACCCCCATGTATCTATTACTTTCTAAAGCTGAGATAGAGTTCTGAGAATTTGGTTGCTAGGGTAAACAGATTGGTTGCCTTAACAGTTTAGTTGGTTCAGTGGTCTTTGATGTTAAATTAATGTAAGTTGTTACTATTGTTGACATGATAAACCCCCATTGCTCTATGATTTCTACTCTGGAAGGTATTTCTGGTGACATATCCTAGCTCTAGGAGGAAGTACAGTTTAATTTTCTGCTCAAAAGAAATAGAAGAAAAAGAAGAATGTGGAATAATAAATTATTATAAATAAATTTCCTGTGAGACCTTTTATATCTTGAACATTTCGTAACTCGAAGCATTCGTATCTCGGGGTACCACTGTAAGTTTAAACACTATCAATATGTTGCCAACATAATAAAAAAATTAAATAAATAAATTTCACATTGAAATCAATGGGTGAAAAAAAATGAAAATGTACTAGTTGTGGGAGATTATAACTGAAGTTTTTAACCTACCCCTTGGTTCTGGGTCATGGATCATGACTCCTTATGATATGTGCCCCGTGTTTTGTGTGGTGTATTTTCAAAAGTGGGTGTTGCAAAATGGCCTTATAGCATCAGCCAATGCATTTCAGCTTTTATTATATAGAGTTTGTTGTAGGCACACACATATGTAGTGTACCAAGCTTAAAAAATAACGGAATATTCAGGAAGACGGCTATAATCTTAAGCCACATGGGATGTTAAACTGTGAAGCTTTTTTGATTTCGTTAAACTATTTACGCACAATAGCCATCAAAAATTTGATCAGTCCCAAATTTACCAACCATATTAACAGTCTATTGCCAGAGGAGCAACAACAGTTAACATTGAGAAGGTACTTCTTTTTACCAGTTTTGACATTTCAAGAATCTTGGCCAAAATAAAACCAGAAAATATTTATGGAGTCACGGTTTTTAAATTGCCTATATTTTTCAATATTTTTGACAATTCTCTATTGTATAGATATCCTTAATACCTATTGATTATAATGCATATTACAACAAATTGGCCACTGAGAGGCGATAGCGCTGGAAGTGCTCAAGCCATTTGATCTTCAAACCTTTTCTTCTCCCTGAACTCAGACAGGTCAGTTTGCTTTTTTCTTTGAGATAAAGATTCCTTCTTCACGAAAAGGGTCTGTTTATAGAGACGGAGCATCATTAGCAAACTCATAAAAACATCCATCTTGCCCACCCTGGGAGATGTGTTTGTTTGTGTCTGAACATGCATAACTAGGTCAGTACATCTTGTTATGAGTGTATTCACATTCTTTTCCCTCGCTTCAATGCACTCACTGAACATCACTTACATTTACATTTCTTAGAGATAAACATTGCCACAATTCACTAAAGACTTAAGACTGCTCGCCCGTGCATTTGTTAGTGAGCAGGACATTTAAGCTTTGGCATTGGATGATCCTGGGTTCTGAGTCCTGAGGTTTCCCGACCCTGTTCCCCCTCTCTCCAGTTTGGCATTGTCCTATCCACATAAAAGCAAACCAAAACTCCGCCAAAATATAATCTAAGAAAAAAAGAAATGCACACACCTTATATAAACCAAAAGAATTGTGACTAAATGCAAAGCTACACCAAAACACAGGGTTTACATTTGCAAATGGCCACTTCATTAGGTACACCTTTCTAGCATTGGATTGGACCCATTTTTGGCTTCAGAACTCCCTTAATCGTCATGGCGTGGATTCAGCAAGGTACTGCAAACATTGCTTACAGAGTTTGGTCTCTATTGGATTGAGATCTGGTGACTGCGGAGGCCATTTGAGAACAGTGAACTCATTGTCATGTTCAACAAACTAGTCTGAGATGATTCACGCTTTATGACATGGCACGTTTTCCAGCTGGAAGTGGTCATAAAGGGACATGGTCAACAACAATCAAGGTGTTGACACAGTGCCCAGTTGGTACCTAAAGTGTGTCAAGAAAATATCCCCCACACCATTACACCACCACCACCACCTGAACTGATCATACAAGGCAGGATTTATCCATGCTTTCATGTTGTTGATGTCAAATTCTGACCCTACCTCCTTCTTAAGCAGCAGAAATCAGACCAGGCATCATTTTTCCCATGGGCTATTGTCCAATTTTGGGTCGCCCACAGAGACGTCCTCCAGCTCCTCGGGAGGGACCCCGAGGCATTCCCAGGCCAGGAATTTAACTTACTTGAATAATTCATAATCACTTAATGCTTCACACCCCTATGTCTTATGTAAGACACAACGCACTTCCGTCTCAAGGTCAACCAAAAATAGGATTATAAACATGTTTCTATTACATCTTTTTAAAAAAAATTTCATTTCTGTAATCTGGCTAATCGCTAATCTAGATCTCGTCGCCTCAAATCATGTCCACTGTGTCTTCAACTTTTGAGCATAAATATGCATTTTGGGCGATTTATGGGTGAGATCCTAAAGTTGCATGGCATTGTCAAGATCTTGTAAATAAGTTGCATTTTTTTGTGGATTATAAATATGTATGAATCATACCATTGGCACCATTGTCGGCAACTGCAACTTTGAAGTTACATGCAACTTTAACAAAGACAGGAATAACTCTAGAACGAGCAGATTGAGGTCTTTTCCAGTGAGAGAGAGAGAGAGAGAGAGAGAGAGAGAGAGAGAGAGAGAGAGACTTTCAGGAACAGAGAACTGCTCCACAAGGTTATTAATATTCAAAACCAGATGCTTTTATCTGTGGTGACTTGCATATTCTGATTGGAACAGGTCTTTGCACTCAGTGCATTTGGGATGTGGAGTTTGAAATGTGTTTAGCTGCAGGAAACAGACGCCTACACAAAAACACATCTCCTCTCCATCCATCCATCACCACGGTTTCTCTTTTCTCCATTTATTGTGCTCTGAATCTCAATCACGTAAAGAAGACGCCAGAGGGTCACTGCGGCTGCTGGAAAACCTTGTTTAGGCCAACAGGAATTTTCTAGAAAAACTGTTGGCTAGTGAGTGTTTGCTGCCAGAAACTGTGTTGTTTACTCCTGTGTAGACTCTCATGAAATTCAACCAGCTCTGTTAAAAACATCCGTAAATTAATATCGTATAAATGCTACAGTAAAAGACTGTATTTCACAAAACGTGATAACCGTAGAATTAAACGATAAAGTTTTACAGATAAGACCTTGAATTTAATAGTTGCAATTTAAGGGATTATTGTCTTATTATTTCTAATAGAAAAGACATGATTTTAAATGTTCTAAAATATGTTTATGGAACATGTTAAAGTATGAAAATTTACAGTTCAATCCTGTAAAACCAATAACTGTGCTACCATTTAATTGATGGTAAGTTTTACAGATAAGACCTTATATTTAACAGTTATTATAACAGTTAAACTTATTAATAAACTTATAACAGTATTATCTCTTAATTACCACTATTACTGCAGTTTTAATGTGTAATTAACAGTAATTATTCCAAAACAAACCTTAAAATTAGACAATTCTGAACTGTAAAAAGATGGACATGTACCTTATAATAATGATTTAAATCCCTGAATTGTACAAATATATACTGCTTTCATAAACGTAAAAATCTGTCAAATTTTACAGTACAATCCTGTTAAACCAATAATGGTGCTATAATTCACGGATAAGTTCTTGCAACTATAGCTGCCGGGTTTTTACTGTAAAATTCACGATTTACTTTTTCTGAATTCAAAAATATCTAAAGAAATGAAACCTCACAAGCTGTGATGTTCTAAAAAACATTCGACGATTGTTACGTTACTTATCATGTTTGAAATGTAGCAATTTTCTCAAAGGGGACCATAAATGTCAAAATATATTTGTTCAATATTTGAACAGAAAGTACATTTATCCATATTAACCGTAGAATTTCGCCCCACAAATCAACCTAGCAAGCAGTAGTGAATTTTTAGGTGTAAACACAAACACAGCATTTATGGTATTTGCTATAAAATTGAGGACACAGTGGACAACATCCACATGAAGTGAGGGGGTGAGATCTGGATTAGCGCTGGATCATTTAAACGGCCGGATTACAAAAATAAACATTTTGAAAAGATCTATTAAAAGAAACATGGAAGTTAAAAAAAGCCTGTTTTGCAAAACCTTTGACAAAGGAACCTCCTCCACGCTTCACTGTTTCCTGCAGACACTCATTATTGAACCATCTCCAGCCCTTCTGCTACAGACACATATTTAACATTTTGTGTTCTCCCACATCAGAGGTATGGCTTTTAGACTGCAGCTTTTCCACCATTCTACCAGTTCTGAGCTGTTTTGAGCAGTTCTGGACATTTTAAGATTTTAAAGTTCATTTAGCTTGCTGTGACTTCCAAACAAAAGTTGCCTTGGCATTCCACTGCATCTACAATCTTCAATGTTGACAAAATCTTTGTGCTTCTTCAAAAGTGTTTGAACATCCTGAAACCCCAATACTGCTTTGAAAACTTTGTCTGGGAGAGACCTTGCTGATGATCTAACTACCTTGTGTCTTGTTGCTCAATTTTGCCCTGACAAGAATTTGTCTTTCTCAGCCTCACCTCGTTTTAAGTTTTGAGCCTCCTACACAGCTCAGATATTCCATTAATACTACAAAATCTCTGTGCAGATGTTCCTATAAAAATTGGTTTGATGGTAAACGGTAGTAACACCAAATATGTACAATGTACAAAAATGAACCATTTTTATTTAACTTTTTTTTTGTGATCAGGTTGGAACTCACGCAGACTATTTAATAGAAAAAGCTCATGTCTGAATGTGAATTCACGAGACATCTCAGTTGATCAGCTATTTTGTAAACATCCAGAGCAGCTTGTTGGTGGACGTTGATACGTGGATATGCTGCTAATGTTTTTATCTATTCACATTTCAGGACCTGGGATTGGAAGGAACATCGCTCAACGATATCCTCTATAAGAACGCAGCTTTCCTAAACCTAGTGGACCCTATATCTCACGAGCTCCTGCTAAGTTTGGCTAGAGACATGCAATGCCCAAAGAAGGTGAGTAATTCCAAATGAATGCCATTTGCTTGTTGTAACTTTTACAATTGTCTTTTTTACCTGATTTCAAAGTAGATTTCAATAGCAGACACACTTACGTGTTCTAAATGCTTCATCTTAAGTAACTTATTGTAATGTTTTATTACACTAACCCTCTTTTTATTCTTAATATAAGTCACTGAGATTTTAGCGAACATGGTGCACATGATTATAGAACCAGGTAATTCTGGTTTTTACACTAAACTAATTAAATCTCTGGAATAATTTGAGTAACATGATAGTATTTTTTAAATGACACTCCAAAATATCACAAATATGCACTTTCCATGCCCTTCTAAAGATCTAAGTGATGCAACCTCCTGCTGAAAAACGGGCATGGAAATTATCCAGTCTTTCAGGAGGGGGATAGGTTAGGTTAAGCATAGTGAGCGTATTTTTTCATCCATAGTCTTTTTGTGAGGACAGTAGAGAGAGGCAGGATGCAAGGCGGAGAGAGAATGGAGTGGAATGGGAAGCACAACAGGCACTGTACTGTAAATGTTTGGATTTACACATCAATAAGTTTCTTTTTAAAAGATCTTAATTATATTTTTTGGTGAAGTGTAGCATCAGAGACTGGGGACAAGCAATAAAAGCTATTTTTCAATGTTTATGGGGATTCAATCAATATTTTAAATGCTATAGCTAAACGTGGTGATAAGATTAGTATGTAGTACACTTTGCTTAGAAATAAAATGTATTTATGTAGCAATTTTAATGATTATTTACACATATAAAGTCCCAAATTCGGTGGAATGGCCCCATTACATTTTTTTAAATAACTAGCTAAGGAACTTTCAATGATGCAAGAGATAGCATTGGCAAAGATGAACCCGGACCCACTAAATGGTTTTTAATGGGGCATTTCAAGCTAGAAACCAGCTGGAAACTTAAGCCATTCATGCTGGCCTTCTCTGTAGAGCTGTTACTTAGCTTACAGTATTGTCATCTTCTCCTAATAATTAATCTGGCTGCAGCAAAATGCATCAACAAAGATGGAGATCTCGAGTGGTGCATGAGAGTGAGGTCTGCCAATGAGCTCAGTGTGGCACTCTGTAGACTGCTGGACTGTGAGGGAACTGTCACCATGCACGCATCCACCAGAACAGCTCAGCAAGTGACAGCAGCTGAATTTATTATTATAGATAACAGCCAGAAAAATGAGCTAAGATTCAGATTTGAAAAGAACGTGATGGATGCTTGGGATTTTAAAAGGGCACCGCTCTTTCGGTCTGATGTGTGATCAGACGGATAAAAAAAAGATTAAAAAAAATTCAGATAGGTATGTAGAGGCCTTTTGGGGTCAGGACGTTCATAGAATTTTAATTTGGAAATATCGTGTGTATAATAGACCTAAGTCTGAATGTGGACTGAACCATTCACAAGAGCAGATATCACCAGTCCCCTGTGAACCTTTTTAGGAATAAGCAGAGGGTTTCAAAAATGTCAAGTTTATAGAGGTCAAAATAAAATTCCAATAATAAAATTCCAAAATAAATGTCAAATCCATAGTATGAAACATTTCAATTGAGTACTATTTGGTTCAGTACAGTTTGGTGCTTTCACATGTGCCTCGTCTAGATGTGCACCAATAGTCGACAAGACTATCAATCCCACAGGAAATTGTATCTCCAGTTAGGGCTGGGTGGTATGACGTTATGTATCGATACAGCGCAATGAAATGTGTACCGTAAAATATATATTTTTTAACCTGTGTATACAGCGGAATGTAAATATGTGGGCGTGGCAAGACTGGAGGATATGTGTGGAGGTCAAACAATGTAAAATTGTATTTTAAAAAAAAGGAGGCAAACATCTCCTAAACCTTATACACTGTTCAAAGCACTTTTTATTACATTGTGCTTTTTTTGTGCTACACTTTTAAAAACACAAGACATCTCACAGGTCTTGTACTTCCGATTGTTAACCCTTCTTTCATGCACTGATTTGGGGTCTGTTAAACAAAACTTAGAGAAATCACAAATATTCTCCCAATTTAATTTCAATTGGAAACCTTTTTGAAAAAATTACATTTAAATGCAACATTCTACTTAATTCTGAAAACAAAAACACTGAAATATAGCTGGTATTAAAAAAATAACTGATTTAAAACATTATTTTAAACATGAAAAATATGCAATTAAATACTGTGTGGTATAATTAACCCCCCCCCAAAAAAAAAAATAAATAAATAAAATAAAAGCATAGTATATACAAATATAGTATTTATGTATTTAGTTATATTTTTTTATAAAATAAATTAACTACCCACCCATATTATATAATAATAATCCCCCTCCACCCTTTTAAATATATTCATTTTTACATTATCACATTAATACATTATTACAATACTACATAACCTTCTCATGTGCAAACCTATATTTGTGAATGTTTTATTTATTTTTTTATTCTGTAAATAAAAGTATCATGCAAAAAAACGTGCCTTGACTATGTTCAATTGTGTCAGTATGATACTTTACTCCACAGTACTTTTGTTTAGAAGGCTATACACAGCTAACAAACGCATGCAGTTTAATTTCCCCCTCAGCTTTGGTCGTTTATTACATAAAAGTTTTTTTTTTACGAAGAATCAAAAAGTTTAACGATCCTCTTCTCAAAGAGACAGGTTTCCTCCTGCCGTGCGTAGTTGAACCATCTCCATGTTCTCTCGGTTTTCCTTGTCTTGTCTCAGCGGGAGGTCTGAAGATTTAAATCTTAACAGATTTCAGGTTATTTATAGGAGTCGGCATAAGAGTGACAATCATTGACACCCAAATCCAGAGAGATCCAGGCTAATCCAGTTTGAACACTTTAATCTGGGTTTACCAAGTTTGATCAAGTGTAAATCTCTGTAAATGCAAATCTCTGCATGCGTGCAGAAAGATTATGTAGGTATCAATAGAAACCAGAGTGTCTGAAATTGAAACCAACCTGCTCTTTGTGCATCACAGAGGTTGACGCTAAACTGTGCAGGGCTGTGGTCCTTCAGGACCAAGGTTGTCAACTATTGCCCTAATAGTTCGTCTGTTTGATTAATTTGTTACGATTTATTTGCACTTTTTCCAGGTAAAAGTACAGATATGAAAAAAAGATATATATTTTGACGATGAAACTTGGTGCCTTTTATTCCTCGAATTATTTTATGTTTCTGAGTTAAAATTATATCCATCGTCCTTTCTGGACAGTAGATGAGTGTACCTGGGTTTCACTAGTCCTGATTGCACTTATAGATATCTTCTTTTTTTGAAGGGTATTTTAGTCAATGTGTCATATGCAGCACAAGTTTCTTGGCCAATAATTCCATCTTCAAGCCTCAACATTGACTGTTTCTTTGTGCTTCTTGAAGAGCAGCATCTTGAAACCCCTTCTGCTTTGAAACCTTTATCTGGGAGAGACTTTGTTGATGCAGTATAACAACCCTTAAGGTCTTTGCACACAGAAGTCCGAAATGTTCGTCCAAAACAAACGTACGCTCAAAAATAAAATTGCTCTATTAAACAAACACACTGCCTTTGAATAATTAGTCTGGTAAAAAATATATCTAAATGTTTTTACATTTTTTGCATTTCCTGGAAGCGATTTCAAAAAGTTTGGCCCTTGTGTGATTCCATAGGTCGTCGTCATGGTGAAATCATCATTAGCTTCAGACGTGATGTATGAAGCACAGAGCTTCACATGATAAACAAAGCACAGATTCTCATGCTATTATTATCATGCCTTTCCAAAACTGCCAGCAGGCATCAAACTGAAGGACAGACCGAAATAAAAAAACAAAAAACAAATACAAAAAATCTCTTTGAAAAGGAGGTTAAATTCTCCTTCCTCTCCGCACATTCTCAGGATTGGATAAACCTAGTATTTCATTTTCTCAATGTTTTTTATTTTTATTAGATTATTAGAAACTCATCACTGCTTGAAGATTACTTTTTCTTTTGCGATTTGTTTGTGTGTTTTTGCAATTATTACTCTATGAGTCTCCAAAATATTTTCGCATAAATAAGCAACGAAAGTTTCAGACTTCAAGACCTTTAGTCTTGTTGCTGTGCTCAGTCTTTTCATAGTTGTAAGCCTTTAAAGTAGGGGTGTAACGGTACGCTAAAATCGTATTTGGTTCTTGGAGAGTTCGGTTCGGTTCATTCGGTTCGGTACAAAACAATAAGAACTTACATAATCTTTATTTTGAAAAGCTGCCAATACACAATAGAATTCTTGCATACAATAAATAAAAGTGACACATTTGGGTGAACATTGTCTGCAGATTTAGTCGTCGTTCACACCACACTGATCACTCAGATCCGCACTAGTTGAAAACACAGCCACAGGCCACTCATTGATAACACATCATTGTACATGTTTTCTTGACTTCTTCCCGTTTGGTTAGAATGACGTGGTAGTAAACAGCGCCTGAATATTGGGACACCGCGATCAAAATGGACAAAAGTGGACAAAAGTTGCTGTTTGATTTTTACCTGCGGCATCTTTTACATTTGTGTTAATGATGCACGAAGATGATGCATGATGCTCGGACTACAAACTATTCCCAAGTTTGACCAAGAGCTGAGATAAATGCTGCTTTGTAAACAGATACACCCCAACTCATAATGCCACACTCAGACGAGTATGGTAGCTCAGAGTTCGATCATTTTTTCACAACAAACAAACAACTTTACAACTTTGTGTAGATTCGTAACGAGATAACCTCCACGAGCAGGTCCCGAACCTATTTTTTTGTCTGCTTTTGGTCGGGTTGTTGCTTTCTCACCTGGAAAACTGACACAAACTAAAAGGGAAAACAAACTGTAGTTCATTTAGTTCTTCTAGTTCATTCATTGTGCACAAGCTGCGATGAAAATGCATTTACTGAATGAATCCTAATGTAATGGAAATGTGTTTTTTGTCGAAAATGAGGCAGCATTGGGCCTTAATGGACTAACCAACGGAGTGATTTCATCGAAAAAACTTTTTATTCAGAAATATTTGATCCAATATTCCAGTTTTGCACATTAATGTGATTTGGCAACCTGTGGTAAATTATTTTTATTGCTCACGTCAAAATTTATTTTGTATTTATTTATTTAATTTATATTTTCTTATTAATGAAAAAAAAACATGTGCGACTTTTGTGTATTTTACACTATTTTTACTCATTAAGTAAGAAATTGTGTATTTTCAGGAACATTCTGAATGAATTCTCACATTTTAAATGGAGTATAAACAAATAGTGTATGTCTTTTTACACACTCTCTACTAATGTTTTTGACATAAATTAAAATTAACTTTTAGACAAATACATTTTTCTATCCCTTTATTCCTTAAACGAGCCTAACCTAAACAAAAGTTACAGCTTCAAAAATAGAATTGAGCTGTTAACTTAATATGCTACCGCTCACAAATGGGCAAAATGTGATATTTGGGTCACTTCAGTCTGCTGTCTGCACATAGCTTAATATCTTACACAGCGATGGCACTGACTCTGAGCCAGTTTTTGTAATAGCACGAGAATAAAGGCGGCAATCTGCGTTATGAATCAGAAAGGATTACCGTCACTCTTTGAGAAGATTATTTTTTGGATGGGATGAGATGGGAGTTTTTGTCCAAATCTAAATTTAAAAATCGGGAGAGGGGAAGAGAGAATAGGATGCAACATGTGGTCCGGATCTCCTTCTTATGTAAGCTGTAATTTTGTTTACTCAGAAAATGAGAATTTCATGCCGCAGGCCCTGCATTTATCTTGTCGAGTTCAATCAAATGACTCCTTTTTCATGTTGTATTGTGTTTTCTCTGCATGGTGTTCTTTCAGGATGCAGAGACGCTGAAGTCATCTGATAAAATCTGCCGACAGCTCATCTACCATCTCACTCCTCACTCCAAGTGGCTCCGAAAAAGTATGACTCGCAAAAAAGCCCAGGCCTGGTGAGATTTTCTTTCTCTTGCATGGCATCCAGAGAAAACTAGTTCAATGAAGATGAACCTTTAAGTAAATTTCCCCCAAAAAATTAACCTTGTGACATTTTTTTATCAATGAAATTTAATACAACATCAAAGCTATAACATCTGCAGGATCTAGGAAGGATTGTCACAGGGTTTAGAAGAAATTTTCAACCAGTCTTCAAGAAACACTTTTGAAAGTTCCAATCTCAAGGACAATCTCTTGGGTTGAGTTGCAGGCCAGTCAACTTCTGAACTTGCAGAAAGGGCAATTTCCTAACTATTCCCTCCATGTTCAGTATTTGAAAAACAAGCCCACACCGTAATCCCATTGAACTTCACAGTTTGCGATCAGACAAGTACCATTCGTGTAACTACTAAACCTTGTCTGGGAGATTGCCAGATTAAGAAGTGGCATGAAAATGGAAACCAACTCTACACACTACACTTGAGCTAATCTAAAGGCCACGTGAATTAACTGTAGAGAAAGTTGACTGTGGACTATTTGAGAATTAATTTTATGCCTGGACTTGTTGCACAGATGGCAAACCATTTTGACTAGTGCAGTCAATCGATTAAAACATTTTACTTCGCACAGTTTTTTTGAATTAATCACCCCTAATCGCAATTAGAAGACTGAAACTTTTCAGATAAGCAAATGTAAAATGTAAATAATTAATGTAAATTCAAAACAAACACACTACTTTAATTCAAAATCTGATTGTTTATTGAAATTTTTGTAAAACTTGTAGCAAATTTGCTCATGTAAACTACATTTTCTGCAGAGATTCAAGAATGACATTGATATTTTCCACTTCTTTTGGGACTGTCCTAAATCTAAAATATCCGGTTAATAGAACATTCTCTGTTGTTACCTTTTGCATCAATCTTTTACTAATTTTCAGTAAATTTTATATCCACAAAGCCAAATATCCGAAAAGGAAACAGCTGTTTCACATTCTTAAGTAATTCTATTTTTATAATAAGAAGGCTAGAAAAACCTTCAGAGTCATGTATATGTTTAAAATGACCATTTAATTTCTTTCTTATTCTTATATATTTCCTATTTCCTACTGAATCCAGTGTTAGATATTTTATAGTGTGTCATTTATTAGTGTTTTTTTTTTAAGATTATTTTTTGGGCTGTAGCCTTTATTGATTTTTTCTTAATGGAAAGGACAGTGGAGAGGGACAGGAAATGGTGGGATAGGAAAGACAACTGGGTTGGGATTCAAACTCGTGTCTGCCCTGTGCAATCGCACATATACGTCCAGCACACTACCACTACACCACGCCGCAGGACTAGTGTGTTTTTTTAACAGAATGAGTGATCACATGATCAAGGCAGAAGGAAAAACTATGAAATGGATGAAAAGGCAGAAAATAAGGGCGTGATTACAACACACAATGTGACAAACACTGAAATATGGAATCTCTCATTGACATTTATTCAAACTCAATGACAGATCTGGGTTTGTTTGGGGCCAAACCCAACACTACTCCACAGTCCCGAAATATTAAGTTGGTTAAAAAGCTGTTTTGATCACTTAATCATCACAACCAGGTCAAAAAATAAAGATTCAATTTGTTTTAAAGTGTTAAAAGACACTTACTGTATATATTGTGAATAGGGGTGTAACGATACACCAAACCCACGATTCGGTTTGTATCACGATTTTTTTGTGTGTGTGTGGGGGAAAAAAAACAATTTTTAAAACAATATTTTTTATTAAATAACATTTAAATAATCTTTATAAACTGAACACCAAAGAACAAGATTAACTATGCAAATTATTAACAATATAAATAGCCATATATAAAATAAATAAAAAAAGTCAAAGCTATAACACTTCTGTTTTCTTTGTAACAAAATACTGTTGAAAAACAAACAGAACTAAATTGTGGAACTCCATTGTGGAGATGATTCGAGCATCTGCGCAGCCAGATTAACAGTGTGAGCAAAGCATCGTATATGCGGTGAAAATCCGGCCGCTTCGACAGCATTAGCAATGTTTCTGGCGTTGTCTGTTGTCACGGGAACGGGGACGTTTGATCTGCTGATCTTCCAATCTATCACAGCCTGTTTAAGTATTCCCGATAAATGGTCGCTTGTATGGCTCTCATACACCGGGCGTGTTTGGAGGATGTGGTTTGCTATTTGCCAATCGCCCGTAATATAGTGTGCGGTTATAGTCATGCAGCTGTCTGTGGCACGGGACGTCCATCCATCTGTGGTAATTGCGATGGATTCAGCAGTACTCAACCCTTCCTCCACTTTAGCCTTCATTTTCTCTTGAAGTTTTGGTTGCACATTTTGCGAGAAATGCGCCCGGCTTGGTAATACATAACGGGGCTCGAGCACACTGAGTAAATACTTGAACCCCTCGTTATCGACAACCGAAAATGGTCGCATATCCAGTGCCATAAAAATTGCATTTGTAATTTTCTGTGCTCGATCTGAATTCACTGGAAATTTAGCTTGGAAGAAACTAGGTAGTAGTGTAGGCTGCTGCTGGGTTGTTTTCTGTGCTGCAGCTAAATTGATTTCTGGATGGTGCCGTAGGATATGCATCTGCATGTTGGTTGTGTTGCCCGTCACTTGGGGAAGCTTCTTTAAAGCACTTATGGCAAATTGTGTGGGTCTTGTCGACTACACGATTGCCATCCTTTATCTCCACTGGGTAGCCGAAATGTTGCCATACTGCTGACTTAAATGAGGAGGGAGGGTCCGCAATCTCTGGGTTGGTTGCCATGTTTCCTCACGCTTTTCTTCAACTAGCTCAACTTTTGCAGGCAGGCGTCACATGATTGGACAGGTAGTCACGGGGTGTGTCGCGATTCTCCTTTATCACACTGCGACACAGGATCGTGGTACTGAGTGTCGCGATTTCGGTTTCATATCACGTACCGTTACAGCTCTAATTGTGAAACATGACACGTATTACCAACTCATAGAGCAAAGTTTTCCAAAGCAATCTTCCTCTTTCTATTAAAACCTTGTAAATCCCCCAAAAGCTGCTTAAACTGCAGATCTCTTGTGCTTCATTGAAGAAATATTCAGTTGCAATGCTAAAGTGTGTGCTTATTAATGAGTGCAACATTAGCGATTAGATTCTCCGTCATTAATCTCATTGTAACTTTCTCTCTGCTATCGATTACTCATGTCTTTGATACAGCTGCTGCTAGACGAAGAGACAGAACTGTAAATGCCAACGGTGTGTGTAATCCTCTACAACCCCGCTTATCCATCATAAACCTGTTGACTTAACCTGGTTAATCTGGTTCAGCACAGTAGCCTGATCGCAGTCTGTTATGCAAGCATCCGTCAATGGCTAGAGAATACATTAAGGCGAGAGGTCTTTCAGTGTCTGTTCCACCCACTCGACCATTACACGCGCTCTGAATCCCCTGTTTCTGCTCGATACATACCTAATAAAGTTCACTTTCCTCTAGTAATGCTGCAAGGGTGCTGAAAGTATTAAACTAAACAAAATGTAACAATACAACTTCTGTTCTAGTGTATCCCTGGTGTTGCAATTAGTCAAAAAAAGTTTCTTCAAATAGAATATAAATCACTTTTCTGAATGGTTTTTGTCTTTAACAGATTAGAATAGTTTGAATTAGATTAGTCTGATGCTGCAAAGTCACAGAAAAAAACTGCAAAACAAAAAAGTTATTTACAAAAACTAATAGGAACCACGCGAAACAGGCAAGAATTGTTGTGTTGTGTTAAACGCATCATATTAACATCAGTAATCTCTCAGAGCTCAAAGCTTCTGGTAAGTCTCCCACACAGTAAAATCCTAAGAGTAAATTAACTCTACTCAGGGTGTTTTTGTTTCCACTCTATATAAAACGACTCTGAGAAAGAGTTCTTCACTTTTTTCAAGAACCAAACTGAAAAATGCAAAATAAAAATCAACTATTCAGACAAGGACCAAATGCATTGAGTTAAAATAGACTGTTTAGTTTAGTTTCAATAACTCTTCTTCAGAGTCGGTTTAACTCTAAATAGAGTGAGACCAAATACTCTCTCAGGAGAGTTAATTCAACTCTTAGAGGTTTACTGTACAGGGCCGACCCTAACCAATTTGGTTAGACAGCGCCCCCTTGCATCGTAGTAAGTTTCACTTGTGTGCACATATACTTAAAAAAACCTAATAGCTTTGCCTTAGACATTCTTTTATCTAAATAAAGCAACTCCACGTTCAAAAGAATTCGAAACAATTAACTGAACATATGAAATACAATATAAATAGCCTACATAAAGTATTCGATTTTAATAGTCCCAAAATAAAAATGGTAAACAAGTGACATTACCTCATAAATACAATATAAATAAGCACTGTGCAAAATAATTTATCACGGAAATGAGATCGCACAAAAAATATTTTTAAATTAAAATTAAAGACTGAAGAGTAAGTTTCATGACTATTTACATAGTATGGCCCCTCCATAACATTAAGTGACATTAAAACTAACAGATAGTGCTAGCTATTTATTGATTATTTATTGTTGTCCTTTCATTTTTTCTTCCCCTGGAGCGCATCAAATGTGTAGGCAATTGTTATTATTACTTTTACTACTACATAGGCTTAACCTAATGTGCTGTTTTCTGAAGATATATCCCCTGGATGTACGGCGCCCTTAGCATTTGCCCATACCACCTATGCCACACCCACGCCATGCAAAAAAAAAAAATATTGATAAAATTTATCTTTTTCATTTTATTCATTTTGATCTATGTGACGATTGGCCAAAGTTCATTGTATTGTATTGGCCAAAACGATAACAGTTAAATATTCAGTCTCATTGACAGCGCCACCTGGGGGTCATGACACTCTGGTATGGATATAATATTTGATAGAAGGATGGACTTCCTGTGACCTCCTCCTAGGGACTGAATTTCATGGCGGCACATTAAGATTCTAACAAAATAGATTAACACATTTTCCGCCCCAAAAATCTGCAAAAGGTTGCGTAAATATTCAATTTATACAGCTTGTAAAATTTAAAACACTTACTGCGCCACTCTGGATCACTTAAGAGGAGTACATCGACGATTGTTTTGAACAATTCGCTATGGGAATATCAAAGAAAAAGCTAGCCCGGCATCTTCCGCTACAAACACGACGCCATCAAACAACCGACTGCGTCCTTCTGATTCACCTGGAGAATCCCATGTCGACAGAGGACTGAGGGAAATTTTGGAGTCAATCGAGCTCAATTTGGCTCTGGTTGAAGTTCTGCACCGGGAGTTCACCTCAATCCACGAATCGCTAGAATTCAGTCAAAATAATTTTTGATAGAAATGTAAAATTTGATAAATGCTAGTTACATCATTACCTGAAATACAAATCAAGTCCTGCTAAGAAGCAAATAATTTACTATATTTAATAACATAAAAATAATTATATTAAACATATTTAAACTGCAATTAACATAAGCAATGGACACAATGTTTTTCAATCAAATTACATCTAAATAAAAAGTGCTTGTGTCTGACTTCTGGATTCATGCAGATGATTAACATTTCAAACTTATTAAATTTCCTAGAGATATCTGCTCCATTTCAAGCCATTTCCCTCAATCAAGCTCCATTTAACTGAGAAAGAAAACCCCACTGAGAAAAAGCACTGCCCGGATTAGAACAGACAGGTTCTAATGGATCCGCATCAGTATGCAGTTATATCAATTTGTATTATCTCTTGCACATAAGAATTGTACAGTGGGTATGATCAATGTATTGTAATGCTGACTGCTTGAAACAAAGTAAGATCTCTTGATTCCCGGTTCGTTTGTGTCGAGAGTCTCGACGTGTGATTGCAGTGAATCTGCATGAGAGATGTTCACATGATTTGACTGTCTGCCACAACGGTGACTGTCTGATTAAACCAGACATAACATAAACACCGGCTCTCAGTATGACTAATGTATTATCTTTTATTCGCCATCATGTGATACACAATTACTTCTACTTTCTTGCATCTACAATTTCTATTTGCAAGCAATCACTGGCTGTAAGGATTTTTGAAGAAAGTGTTATGCTTGTTAAATATGCATTTATGTGATGAATCCTAGAGTGAAATGTTTGAATTTTAAAACATTTAAATGTCAGGTGAAGGAGAGGAAGGCTTGGTTGCTTGAATGAATGTCAATGGATCTCGATCTTAGTTGGCTTGTATACAAGGATAGTAATCAGCTAAAGTGGGGTAAGTTTTTGAGCTTCACCCGAAATTTGTTAATAATGGACCTGCTCTCAGAATAAGGGGGTACATATCCATACAGGTTTCAAATGCATGCAGGAAACCAGAGACCCTTGAGGAAGCCAAGATGCTGTGAAAACCACTCGGTGACGTTTATTAATGCAGGATTATTCTGGCTGAAAAACACAATGCTCCTTGATTATTCATTTTAAGAAAAGATTTAGGTTTATAAAGTATATATTTAATTACAAGATTGTCAAGTGTTACATGTTGCTTTACAAATTTTGTGATCTGAAAGAAAAAAATATGAAAACACATTTTAGCCACTTATTCTACAAAATATTAACATTTGGAAGGAAATAACCTGAATTATTAAAAATTTGTACTTTTTGTTTAATAAAAAAATAACCAGAGAACATAAATACGTGATAGACATTCACCATTTCCACCATGAACAATTACACACTAGTGCAACATCATTTGTGGTTCACTTTTTTCTGCCATGACATTCGTATAGCAGTCAAAATTTGGCGTCAACAACAACATCCTGCCTTGTATCAATGCTTCAGGCGGGTATTGGTGGTGTAATGGTGTGGGGGATGTTTTCTTGATACTCTTCAGGCCCATTAGTACAAAGTTAACAAGCATGATAACGTGTCTTGTCAAAAAGCCAAATCACCTTGGACTGATTTCTTGAACATGTCATTGAGTTCACTGTACTCAAATGGTGATGTGGTGGAACGGGAGATTCGCATCATGGATGTGCAGCTGACAAAATATAGTAGGTGTACCTAATAAAGTGGCCGGTAAGTATAGGTCAGCGGTTATATGAATCCACAGAAAGTTGTTTTTGTCTTCAAAATTCTGTGAAACCTATTTTTTGCAGTAAAACTATCTTTGAAAAGAAGGTAATTCACTAGTGATTTGTTTTGTTAAAAAATAAATAAATATTAACGCCCGTGTTGCTTTAGAAAAAAACGTGTTTCAGCTCTTCAAATGATTTTCGTATAGTAGATCACATCGGCAAGAAATTTTCAGGTTTAGTTCTTGCAAAAAGCTAACGATATTAAAAGTAACAAATAAAGTAATTTTCCATGCGCCAATTTTTTGTTTGATTTTGTGATGTTCTCACTCTAGTTTGCTCATTAGCATATGTAAATGTTTGTAAATGAGGCTAGAGACAAGGTGGGGTGTTCTGCTGTTGCATGTGCGCTCATTTTTCCATTTATTGGGATGTAGAAATAGAATCTGCACACATGCAGAATGAAACATCTGACATTTTTTGTGCATTTCAAGTATATTTCCCACATGTTTTAGCAATAAATTCATGTAAATGCACCAGTGGCTTCAGCAGAACCCATTGCCTCTGACTAGAACTAGGTTATGTCCGAAATGATATACTCTTTTTCATATTGTTTCAGATGCATACTTGTAATTAAGATTTCTGTGGGTGGAGATGTACCCCACACAGTTGTGTTTTCAGTTCATCTTGTATTCTTTCAATCAGGACATTAGTGTTACTCCAGCTTTCGCAGAGAAACAGAGCGAGTGTTCCTGGAGGCGGAATCTCATGCTCCTCAAAGGTGTGAAAGCATCTTCCCAGGTAGAAAACAGCAATTGCCATGCCAACGCCGGTAGGGGGCAAGGCTTTGTACATCTCTCGCCCTTATCTCCCTGTGGTGTGTCAGCCATTCAGCTTGGTTGGTTTCAGCTTTATGATGTATGCTCTGCCTCACAAAGATTTTCAGACCCATTCAGAGATGAAGATCAGAGGATTTACTTCTTATGGGCAGGTTTTTCTGAACATGCCTTTGCTATGAAATATGAAATATGGTCATAATCTGACCCTGTGTCCTACTCAACACTTTACTTGCCAAAAGGCAGGAGTACAACCTGGACGGCTCACTACTTTGGACATTGTAGAACTAGAAATGCATGAAAAAAAAGATTATGACTGGTAGCAACGACTCAAACCTGAAACTTTCTCACTAATGTAATCGATTAGACTAAAGTCATCTATACTAAAACCGTCCGAGCACTTTTGTTTCAAAATCAATGATGAGAATTGAGATTGAAGAGAATTTAATTATCAGTTTTACTGCAAAAATAGTGAAATCCCAACATCCTGAAAACAACTTTATCAGACCATTCCTGCTAGCCAGTAGGTTTAACCTGGAGGTCCAGCTGAATGCATGCTAGAGACTTCCTTAAAATAAACCCAATTTGGGGAAGGGTTTAGTAAAAGTTTAGAACCGCACAATTTTAATACGGTTTCCTCCAGCATGAAATCGATCTTTCAGTTAACTTTCAACTAAATTTTTTTTTTTTTTGCATTAAATATTTAATTGTGGTTCCATGAGTTGAATCTATTAACCCCAGGACATTTATACATTTATACCTGTTTCAATTGAGCTTTGAGGTTCCATTTCTCGTTTTCTCGTAAAGATGTGTTCAAAAACTCTTTACATCATTATAGCAAGTATTATTGACAGTCAGTATCCAAAATGTAAGAATATTTTACTGAATATATGTTTGGGACATTCCATCCTGAACTTGACTTAAAAGAAAACAGACACACATTTAGTGAAATTGTGTTTTGGACACATTTTGGGTGGCGCTGTAGTACCTTTCCACTTAGGGCCCCCATTTCTCCCGCAGTGGCCCTGAAGGACATTAGTATTTCTATTAATTAGATCAGTGTGCACCTTGTTGCTGTTTGTTTGGTGTGCTCACAACAGATTTCCATGAAGAGTCCCGGAATCTCATCAGTACTGCAAACTACGAAGAAAGTAATACTTAACAGATTTTTTTACTATTTATTTTAACCTACATACATGTGAAATTAAGATTGTCTGTACCATTTCCGTTTTATAATCATAAAGATATTATTATTTGGACATTTTTAGAATTCATGCACTTTTGAGTGAATTTGCAAGATCTAAAAATCCATTCCTAATAATAAATTTGTCATTGCCTTTAAACAATTGAGATCTGAATCACCTTTGCCTGGTCATGCTGATCTTGTTTTCTATCAGAGCCCTTTCCTAAATGTCCTTTTTTATCTAAATTGACCCCTGAAACAGCTTCAAAGAACTTGTTGGGTGTTTGATCAAAGCACACAGGCTTCTCACGGACGGCCCCTAGCTCTTTAATCACAGAAATCCTTCAAATGTCACTGAGAAAGGCAGAGCAGATTGGCTTTTGAGTTAGCAGCGATGAGGCAGCAGTCTCATTACTGAACCTCTGCAGGTCTTAATAAACCCTTTGGACATTCGTATGCAGCACAAAAAGCTAGCGGATGGAGCTGCAGATATATTTAGCAAATAAATTGAGTTTGTGTCCAAACACAGGCAGAGGATGGTTTAACACATTTGAATCTGAAAGTGTTTGTGTCTGTTTCCTTGGCAAATGAATATTCTATAGATCCAGTGTTTGTGAAAGGACATGTCTCCATTTCAAAATGCGTATTGTTACCAAAAGATCTGACCGTTGCTGTCTGTATGTGTTTTTATGCGGATGGTATTTCCCTGGTTCTGTTAATGGAACCAGGTCGAGAGGACCACTACTTTCAGTAGATGGAGAATGAAAATGGATTCTGTGCTGCTTTGAAAAAGCTTTAGTTGTTATTTGAAAGGTACAGCAATCCATACAGGATTACATAAATATATAGTGTGTTTACACCTGGTGCAAACCAAGTGTCAGAGTGTGGCTTTTGATAATACAAACAAGAAACGCTGGAAAGTAATTTTTCACAAGAATTATTAATCTCTCTCTAGCCATTACTGTTGCATACAATACATCATCACAAGAGAAAGTAAAAATGATCTGAAGATGTGAACGTAATGACGTACTTTTATTTTGCTTTACACATTATTTTTGCTCTAATCATGTGTCACATTGGCTGTTTTGAATTGAATAGGAATGACACAGCCCACCTATTGTTTTATTTTTAAATATAATATATAAAATATAACGTGTAGGTTTCAAAATACTTTTTACTTCAATATTTTTGGTTTTAAACAAACATTACAAGAGTTATGACACATAATTTGCAAGGTAATTCAAATGGAAATTTGAGAAATCATCTTTCAGTTTCATTTTACAATCCAAATCGGAGCCATCTAGTGGAGAAATGAAGGGATAACCTTTGAAAGTATAAGACCTGTGAGATGTCTTGTGGTTTTCTGAACACTGTAATGTATATATATATATATATATTTCTAAAATTTCAGGTTGGTTGTGGAATAATTTGTAATTTAATGAAAAAAAATTATATCAGTCATTGCCACAAAAACCTTTTAAAGGTAATGTATTAGAGTAAGTAGTAAAAGAGTAAAAAACCCTCAAAAAACTTAAGGGTTAATTATGATAAAGATTCTGCATTTGGAGCAAACCCACATTTCATGCACATCACATTTGGTTATGCAAATTAGGCAATGACATCAGCTAGCAAGTTTTAGATTAGCCAATAGAACATTTGTTTACTGAGGATCTGGGAGTTGTTTTATGTACATTAAATTAGTATAATATCTTTTTCCTTATGTAATATCAGATAATGAAAAAAACATACTGTAAACCTTTAAGCGTTGCAGTCCGATTAATAATTGAAGCTCTAAAAAGTAATTAATTCTCTAAAGTGTGCTGACACTTTAATAGTGACTTAAAGCAAAACTATTTAGTTTGGTTGGCACTACAGCTCACGATGGCTACATTCCAGAGCGTTCTCAGCAGTTTCCTTGAATTACTTTAGTGCTACCATTCTGAAAAGATAGAGCAACTCGTGTCAGAACAGTTTGGGTGTCTTAGCAAAGTGGCTGTAGCTCGAATGGTCCAAGATGAGAAAAGTTTGATTTTAGTTTCAAATATTATTTGCTACAAACAAATAATATTTAGCTTTTGTATATGGCACTATGCAACTTTTACATAACCCCTACACAAAAATAACTTTTACTGCTTACGACAACATACGTCCTTGTATACTTTAGCAGGTTGACATAATTTTTTTGAAGGCTAAATTCCACAAATACATACCACAAAGACATTTACAGTTCTTGTAGATCAACCCCATTATATACATTTCTTTGTGAGTGATGTGTGCACTCGGTTTCATTGCAAATCCCAGAGGGTAGTCACCCTAGAGCACTGCGGTCCTCGCGAAAATATAAAACAGCACCTCACTCTCAGGATGATCCCATGCCATGGAACAAGAAAGGAGAAATTTCCTCTGGGACTCCAGTCTGCTTAAATATCATTGACATTTTGACCCATGTCTGGTGGAGAAAAAGATATACTTCTGTATTCGCTATGAAAACAGATCCTCTACACTGTTAACAGTCAAGATCAACCAACACCGACTGCACCACCTCATCAAATACCTCAAAACTCACCTTTATAAAAATTACTCTACTCAATAACACTCTGAAAGCCATTCATCCAAAAAGATGCACTTTAATCAAAGTATATTGGTAGTAAAGAGATAAAATATATATTAGTAGGTGTAGCACTTTTTACATGTACAACTAAACTTATAGTTTAGCAAAAAGAAACCATCCATTGCTTACGATCTTTTTAAATATAGAAGTAAAACAACACCAGATATTACCATTACAGGTTAAAAGCTTTGTTATTCTCAAAACAACTTGATGGCTAAAGTTGCACAATTGTAAAAAAAAATGCTGTTTAAAACTATTTGTAAAAATGTGCCCCTCGTGACTAGAGTAAAATAAACTGGTACCCCATTTATCAATGATTTTCCTGTCCCGAGCTATAGATTTTTTTAAATTGGTTGCCAGGGTAAACAATCTGGTTGCTAGGGAGAAATCTTTGATTCCTTTAAAAGGTACCTTTCTGACCATGAGTGATGTATACCAAGTCTGCTGGTTTAGTTGCTAGGGTAAAAATTGTATTCGCTACGGAGGTGTCAATGGCATTATGTTCCATGTTTTACTATGACTAAAATAAACCAACCCTCAGGTCTCCATAATTTTATAAAGCTGAAATAGAGATATCCTGAATTGGTTGCTATGGTAAACAGCCTGGTTCTATTAAGGGGTCAGTGACATAATATAAGGTTCCCGTTGTCACTATAAGTTATATAAGCCAAACCCCATTTCTCTATTATTTCCCTGGTTGCTAAGGTAAATAGTTTGGTTTGGTTGCAATAGAGCTGTCATTGGCAAATCTTCAGCCCCTTCTAGATGGGGGGGGGGGATCCATGTTCTTGGATGTCTTGGGAAAGCTTGCTCGAATGGTCCAAGATATTTGCTCATGTGCAAAGTACAACCTTTTCTGTTTCAGTTTTAGTGTAAAAATAACAGTATTTCTCTTTTCCAGCCTTAAAACAACCCTTCAGAAGAAACTCTGCAGTGACTCTGTGGACCTTTCTGGAATCCCTTTATCAACTCGCGACATACGACATGTGGCGTATTACCTCCAGACCAGTGGGGGCGCCGTGATATCCGTGGATCTTAGTTTCACTGAGCTCCGGGACGAGGGCCTACGTCTACTTCTGCCCTTCCTGGGTGCATTGCCCAAACTCACAACACTGGCTCTCAATGGGAACCGTCTGACTCTTGGCATCCTTAAAGATCTGACTGAAGCCCTCAAAGAATCCAAGAGGTTCAGTTGTCTTGCTTGGATTGACCTGGGCAACAATGTGGACATTTTTACTCTGCCACAGGTAAAAAAAAAACATAATCTTTTCAGAATCACAGCCCCTTTTAATGCAGTAGAACTATGATAAAAGCTTGTTTTGTGTTGAAAACGGTGCCCCATTTGGGAGATTCTGATTAAATGACATCCTTCTTGAAGAGGCTTAAAAATGCCGCTCTCTCTCTTTTGAACTCAACCTAAGAGATGTTGGCATTGTTGTAGGCTACCAACCTGAATCCATGCCAGTCCGTTAAAATATGATCCACAACCACTAATAAAATTGCAAGGTTGTACCAGGATCGTCACAGATGTTGATTAGGACCATTGTAAAGTCCATTAGTCTCATTTAGGCAGTGTTTGCACAAATAAAGTGCTATGTTCAGAATCTTTTTCAATTAGTTGCTAAGATAATTATATCCACAAATCTGGAAAAAATATTCAAGTACAGTGGAAACAGTATAAAGTAACTAGTAATTACTTGACAATTAAAGTAATTTTTAAAGGAGTAATCAGTAATCAATAATCTAATTAAATTTCTGTTTTCCCAACACTATTCGCTATGCAATGCTTATTTCTTCATTTCAAAACATATAAAATGAGATAATCCCTTCCATACCTCCCAAAGTAATTATGACCATCATAAAAACACTTTTTTTTCTTGTTAAAATCTTCCAAACACATTGTTTTTTTTCTGGTGTTCCACAAGGCTCAGTCCTTGGCCCGTTGCTATTTACCATTTATATTCCCCCCCTTTGTCGATTTATTTGGGAAGCACAGAGAACCTTTCCAGATTACACGCCACTGTACATCTCCTTTCCTTCACCGTTCCATGTCCTTAGCCGATCTTAAACAATGGTTCTGCAAACTTTCCTAATTTAAATGGAGCCAAACCAAAGGTCGGTCTGAAACCGTATCTCAATGAAACAGCATTTCTAAACTGTTGGGTTCTTTGCTCTCAGTGAAGGAGTTAAAGGACCTTTAGATGCTTAAATTACCCACGTGAGCCACATTTCACCATGTATATATGCTTTAAAAAGGTTCAGAACGGATATGTAAAGACCATTCTGTGCTGTAAAAATCCAATCATGCTAACTTATTACTTAAATATAATTTTCACTGGTAGCCTATCGCGTCACTCGTCAATTGACCACTGTTCTCCATTCAACCTCAACTGTGTCTTTGCCCTTCCAAAACAGCATTGGGGTATAGAGCCTCTGGATGATATTGGACTAACTTTGTGAAGCAGTACAAACCTACACTTCATTTAAGAGCAACCTGAAAATCCTCTTTTATGTTATTTGCTCTCAAGAACCTGAAGTAGACAACAATAACATAACATAAAGCAAAATACCAAAGTCTAACGTCATTGATACGAGAGGAGGGAGATGAAGAGTACAAGCTGATTCATCGTGGTATCCCCTGCTTAGTCCTTTATCCACACAAGGTGAAACAGTCCCATCGGGTTGTCCATATGCCTACGTATACCTTGCCCCCTTTAATCTATCTCTTATTCAAAATGGTAGAAAAATAGCCGACACCAAATCAATACAAAAAATAGGTTCTAGGTCACATGCATGATGTATCAGAATGCGCACGCATAGGAACCCAATTGTACAATATGTTGCTTTTTAGGTGAAAAAAACAATCTTTTGGGAGGCCCATCTTGGACTTGTTTAACTTTACTGTTTTGCTCGGTTTTTTAGCCTCTCTTGGTGGCCCTACGGCGACGGTGTAGTCTAAAGAGCAGTCTGCCCACCATCTACGAATACACCGAGGGTCAACCCTACTGCTACCGGATGGAGAGCTCCATTGATGAGCCCAGCCATTACGAAGAAGATGAGGATGAGGACGATGTGGAAGGAGATGATATGGAGGCATGGAGCATCGGAGAACAGAAAAGCTCAGGTAGTTTTACCCTGCACCACTGCGAGAGGTGAACCCGTCGTGCAGAGACCTGACGACGGGCTGAATAAAGAACGGGAGACCGCAAGCAAGAAATCTCCAAATCCACTCTGTTCACCATCTCCCTCCTCCTCTACAACTCCTTGACCTTCCTATCGTGTAAAGGGTGAACTAACAGCATCACATTTACAGAGCCACCTGAGCACACAGTGAAAGGCACCAGAAGCTTCACCATTGACTTACTGTGTTGGCAGATGACGCTCCTTGACTCGAGGTGGGGGTTCATTGGAGGGGACCTCTGAGGTTTGTGTCAATGATGCGTTCTTGCGCTCCTCTCCAGCCACGAAACCAGTAATGGACAGGAAAAAGAGTTAATTTAAAAAGTCCCAGTTTGAACAGTGTCAGGGGATGGGATGATGCATACCAGCGGTGGATCTGAAGCTTTACTGACCCCGCTTTTGACTAAGGTATGGTTCAGAATTTAGTGGCGTCGGGTCAGATTTGGTTGTATTTGTCAGGGTTGCATTGCTGAGGCCGTTTCTGCCACAGCAGACTGGAGCTATCCCTGCTGTATGTGTTTGTGTGTGCTCTACTAATCTCCCAACAAAAGCCATGAAACCAGCTCAACAGACTATACAGCCGACCCTCGCCACGTGACGCAAGCAAAACTGCTATGTCAAGACTTTTGCTCCCCCGCTTTCCAAAAGTTCACTTGTGAATACCTACAAACTTGTGTCAGTGTGAGTGATCATACATAACCGTGTCGCTGCTCAATTACCAATGGCCTGTGTGCAGATATCAAGAATCATACATTTTTATTGTAGCTTTATAATTAGAAACACTAACTATTCATTTTTTTAAAGTGGGGGAGGGTAGACTGAGTCCTTTGCAAACTGCTGTGATGTAAAAACTTCAATAACTCAGAAAACTATTGCCTCTGTGTACTTTGTGAGCAATTTCAGAGGAGTAGGTTTGCAAAGGAAGACTTTTGGAAAGCTCCCCCAACTCCAGCGTTCACCTGTATACCTGAACGAGTCACTGATTATTTCACCCACCTCCCCAAATGTATTCCCATTCAGTTCCTGACTATTTCTCCACTGTCCAGCCCTTTAATGCAAGAATACCAAAAAGATATACTTTGAAAAATATCCAGAGAGAGTTAAACTCTAAAATAATGTAAAGAGTTCATTTAACTGCATTTTAGAAGTAGTACCAATTTCTTTTTATTTTCTTTTTTTTTAATGATTAAGTAAATACCTCCGGAATCAACTTAGGAATAGGTGAATTCTGGAATAGGTTCTTCTTTGGAACCGTTCTCTAAGCTCCACCTCTTTGGTAGCTAACCCTTCTTCCTTGATGTTTTGGAGCAAGTTTTAGCACAAGGAGATTATATGTTTCATCAATGTCAATAGAAATGGGGCTTTAATTTGGAGAATTTCAACCTCTAACATAACATTAGAGATACGGGCAGAGCTGGCTTGATCATTCAAGTTAAAAATATATAAAAACTAAATTCACATATTCATAGACACAAGAATGCAAATATTTTTTTAAATAAAAGCTTGACTGGAATTGACTAAAACATATTTATATATGCCCAGAAACGTTGTTACATGGTCCTGGCCAGTGCCTGAGCCTTCCAAAGCCACAAAACCCACAATAACTACCAGGATTCAATTTGTGCCCCTGCAGATCAGTTAATTGAATTTACATTGTTAATAGATCAACAAATGTAATCCATAATGAGATCAAAGTGTTGAGTTTTTAACTTGGAGTGCTAACACAAACTTTAGGCAGAGTTCCATTTCGCTCACTTACCCCTAGCCCTCTTTCCTTACACCTACCTCTTGATGGGAAAAGAGGAAGGGCTGGAAATATACCCCTATGAATACATCAGCCAAAAGCTTCTGAAGGATCAGTAAATTAGTTGTTGTTAGACTGAAAATGGCACTGGAAGATGAAATTTTTACTGACCTGGAAAATGAAATCTGAATCAAAATGACAGTTGTTGTGAATGTAAAAATGACCAAATTACATTTTGGAGTCTCTTTGATCACACTGGTGGACATGTTGGCCTTCCGTATTGATGTCCCTTTTATCTCAGCACGTCCCTTTCATTCAAAAGGAAATTCGGAGACCCATTCAGTTCATATAAATACACAAAAAAGGAGAAAAAGAGAGTTGAACTCTGCCTTAATGCTTATTGATGCTAACATTACCTCATTTTAATAACAGATTGGTTAAAAAAAAGAAAGAAATACCTTTAGAAGAAATATTTAATTTCTTGCGTTATTGCCTATTGAGCCACCACACAACTTCCAAATCTGAAATCTTGTTTTCATTTTGAATGTTTTGAATTTTGAATGTCTATAATTGGTATAGACATTCGAAGTACACCGTGCTCACACTTTATTTCCCCTTAACAAATAAGGAATAACTTCCACATCAACCCGTCTCTCTGTAAAATGCTTAAAATGCCGTCTTTGGAGGCTGGGCTTTGTGATGGGTCAATTAAAGACTGTCTCACACATTATCAGCTGTAATGAACACCACCTTTCTTAAATATTACGTTCATCTTGCAGTTAAATCAAAATTCCATTACTATTTTATAGATTTGCTCCAGATAACTGGCACTTTTTACAATTTGAAAAACACTACAATAAAATAATAATAATTGTCATGAAGCAGGAATATACGCATAAAACTTCTGTCAAAAAACAATGGCAGGACTTTGATGGCAAAAGTGATTTTATTTTTTTCCCTGTAATACATTTTTTTATTTATTTTGCGTGTTTTGGAACCGAACTTAATTCAATTCAATATTTCTTTCAAACAATTTCCAAGTTTAAAATAACAAAATTTTAGCTTGTGATGTAATTACATGTCTACAGCCCGTGTCATTGGCTGACGAAACAAATTCCAATTTTTGGCCCTCTCACTGGACACCTAAACTGGTTCCATTGTTTTTTGGAAATGCAACCTGTGGGGTCAACTTTCTTTTAAACTCCACGTGTTTCTCAAAACAACATGTCGTTTCTCACATGGTTTCAGTAATAATAAACAGATTTTCTTATTTTTCTTATTGACATAACAAACTTATTATACTGCCTTTGTCTTGTAACAAACATTTTAAAGTCTATCTGAAGCAAAAACAAACCAAACAATTAATGTATATAAATGTATAACACATCCACAATGTATATGATTAGTTTGTGAATTAATTTAACATCATCCATGTTTTACATCAGCATTACTTCACAAACTTTCTTTATTTTGTGTGTAACATCTAAGAACAATTTCCTTTTTTTACAGGGCTAAGACGATACAGATCCATATTAAACTGATCAAGAATGATTATAATGATTTGTTTGCCCTGTGTCTAAATGTTTATTTGTGATCTGTTTCTCTGAGATGTACCTGTGTAATGTTACTGTGTATCTCTGCAAGTCTAAGCTAATTAACAAACTCAATAACAGGCTATTAACTTTGTTGTCTGTGTCAATTAGTTTTTTGTCTTTACCATATCCTGTGTCTTGTTAATCAGTGCGGTTAAATGTTTCTAAACTGACTGTTTAATGCTTCTGTAATAAACATATATTGATAAAAACGTCTGATATTTGATGTACTGGAGTGTTGAACAGAGAAGCTTTATTAAAAGGTTTTACTAATATCAGTGCCCTCATGCACTAGTTTTCACTGACTCAAAAAACTTCAAATACCTCAAAAGTAGTTTTAAACCAAGATGCAGACTTAGTGGAAGCCAAAGTTGCAACAGTGGTGGTGTACACTAGGGGCAGCATTTAGAAGTCTATTTACAATTATCATCCAGTTTGGATATTCAACCATTGATGTGTTTATGTAGATGCCCTCTAAGGGTCTGTCTGGGGGGGCAACCTCCTGCTTTTCCTCTGAATGCATAACAGGAAGTGACAGAACTGCAGTTCTTTGGCCTCCCACTTGAGTCTGGCTCCAGAAGTGAGCAGTTCCTCATTCACTCTATAATGTAAATTTAAATGAAAACTTTGCAGCTGAAAAACTCATAGTTTCACCCCTGGCTCCGCTAGTTTTGTTGATTTTGATCTCTAGATTTGACCTTCAGGAAGGGTTTGAAAAAATTACGTACATTTTCAGTGTGTTCAACATGCAAAAAAGTATGAATAAGACCAAGGAAGACTTTTTGTCACAGTCTGTTATATTCATACCTTTAATTTCTGCCTTTTTGCTCATTTCATAGTTTTCCCTGTATGTTTTCTTCTGCCTTGGTCATGTGATCGGAGTTTGAAATGTGTTATTTTGGGGAACTGTGCCCTTGACACATCAAGACCTTACCCTCTTCCTGCCATTGAGTCATTTGAGATCAACATTTGGTGGGATTTGGATTTTGACATGACAGCAGGCAGGATCTGCACATGCTCAGAAGCGAAGTAGAGCCTCGATACCAGTGACCAGGTTTTTTTTCTTCCTGTTTTACTCCTTCACTATTTGCCTATAAATTTTCAGATCAAATTTACAGTCCTATAATGTACAAATCTAATCCATTCATAAACAGGCACGACCGTATCTCATCGAACTCATTTCTATACATACCTCACTTAATCTCTCACAGTTATTTAAACAACGGTTCATCTCTCACAATTTAATTTCAAATATATTGTGTTATCTTCTCTAACAAATTTACAAAACTAAAATGACTATTTTCAACTTTGAATAACATTATAAATAGCAAACAACAATGAATAATACATTTGTGGGTACTTAAGGAAACCAATGACACCATATCCATTTAGCAAAAAAAGAAAAAAAGAGTAATAGGCAGTTTAAAGCTAAAGAAGGCAGCACAGTGGCGCAGTGGGTAGCACTGTGGCCTTCCAGGTAGAAGGTTGTCGGTTCGAGGCTTGCCAGTGACCTTCCTGGAAGGAGTTTGCATGTTCTCCCTGTGCTTGCGTGGGTTTCCTCCGGGTACTCCGGTTGCCCCCACAATCCAAAAAAACATGCGGTTAGGTTAATTGAATAATCTAAATTCCCCTTAGGTGTGACTGTGTGTGTGTGTGAATGTTGCCCGGTGATGGACTGGCGAACTGTCCAGGGTGTACCCCCGCCTCTTGCCCAATGTGTGCAAAAAGGGAATTAGCAGGAATGAAAATGATGAATTATGAAATAATGAATGAATGAAAAGCTAAAGAAAAAATGTTCATGGAATAGTGTTCCCCACATTCTTTGTTCTAAACTGTTTTATTGACTTTTATAATTCTTTAAAACATCTTAATATATCCCTTTTAGATGCTACTAACAAGGTTTTGGAAACATGGCTGTGCTGTGCTGATGTGAAAAGCACATTACTGCGGAAGAAACAAAGCTACGGTCCTCGACTGCCCCCTAAAGGCTAAAAAGATAATCACATGGAAATTTCAACGCTATAATTGTACTTTGTGTTTAATAATGGCCAAATAATTTATTCACAGAACAGAATTTTCACCGTCTTTTCGTTTTGTTTAGTTTTTTTTAACCATTATTATTAGAAACGGTTAAAGCTAAGAAGCTAAATGGCTAGCTCTGTTTACTAAATGTTTATATTAGCAACTCCATTGCTAGCTAGTCTTAAGAAAATCTCAAATTTATCCATGACGTACAGATTTTTCATGGACAACGTTTCAAAGTAAATGTGTCATTCATTGTGCTCAGCCAAGTTTCCTGCCTGGCTTCGTACATTTAAGATCTCAAAGCTCGCCTCTTTTGATCAGGCCTCAGAAAATGTCAGGTCATAGCAGGGAAGCAGAAACCCCAGTGGGATGAACTTTAACACCAAAGAATGTGCACCTTTCCTTCTCTGCGCATTTTGGCTGGTTCTTTCCAAGGATGTCTTTCCTTCAAATGGTGTTTGGCTCAGGTAACAATGAGTCTGAGGGATAGTTTACTTGGTTCAGGCAGAAGGGTATATAATGAGGTCTGGGAGGCTGTAGGGTCTCGGAGCTGTCAGAGTCAGACATCAAACTCATTACTTTGCTCTGTACAGAATCCCTTAGCTTTCACTGCCTGCTTGTAGAATGAAAAAGTGTTTTATTGACATTTGCAATTCTAAGAAAAACAGTGTAATTGATTAAATAAAATCCCATTCTGCAGGCAAACACCGCTCAAGTTTGGCCATCGCAGACATCTGGCATTAATTAATTGGTTATTCAAATGCTGCAACTTAGGCAGATGCAAGGCACTATTCACACTCACCGACAACTTTATTAGGTACACCTGTCCAAAGGCTCAAGTTTCTACTCAGCCAATCACATGGCAGCAACTCAATGCATTCAGTAATGTAGACGATGTGCTGCAATTCAAACCGAGCATCAGAACGGGGACCAAAGGTGATTTAAGTGACTAAATGTGGTATGGTAATTGATATACGACGGCCTGGTCTGAGTATTTCAGAAACTGCTGATCTACTGGGATATGATCTACTGCCAGACTGTATTGACCTGACAGAAAGGCAGTAGCTCAAATAACCACTCGTTACAATTGAGGTATGCAGATGAGCATCTCAAACTTGGAGGGAATGGGCTACAGCAGCAGAAAACACCGGGTGCCACTTCTGTGAGCTAAAAACACTCAAATAGAATTCCTACAGGCTAACCAAAAATTGGAAAAACGTTGCCTGGTTTGACGACTCTCAACTTTTGCTGCAACATTCGGAGAGTAGTGTCAGAACAACATGAAAACATGGATGAATCCTGCCTTCTATCAATGGATCAAGCAGGTGGTGTCATTTTTTTGACACTCTTTGGGTGCATTAGTGCCAACTGAGCAATGTATCAAAGCCACAGCCTCCTGAAGTATTGTTGCTGACCATGTCCATCCCTTTATTACCACGGTGTCCCCATCTTCTGATGCTACTTGCAGCAGGATAACGTCCATGTCATAAAGCGTGAATCATCTCAGACTGGTTTCTTGAACATGACTTCACTGTTCTCAAATGATCTCCACAGTCACCAGATCTCAATCCAATAGAACCTTTATCATCATGGATGTCAATGTGGACAAAACTCTCTGAGGAATGTTTCCAGTAACAAGTTAAAAAGGCAAAAGAAGCCCAACATGGAACTACTTAATAAAATCCTGGTGAGTGTACGTTACAAGCTAGGTCATAGGTAGAACATGACAATTTGGTTGTAAAATCATATACGGATGAGGTTGTTAAGGTTTGTTTCTGGATGTGGCGCTCAACTAGTTTACTTTATGCACATTGAATACCTTCCATTAGACATTAAAGCTAAACTGGTGTTTTACTTTCAAAATGTTCATTTCTAATTTGTGCTATGAATTGTTTGTGCTATTTACTTTAGACTCAATAGACTCTGGTTGTTTATGTCAAATGGGATGGTGAAGGGTGGAGCTTTGTCAGCTTGAACCACAGAGTTGAAATGTTGATAAAAAAAACAAACAGCATTTCTGTAAAGCGCAAAACTGGAATATTGCATAAAACATTAAAGAGAACAAAATCTTCCTGAAAAATTACCGCCAACAAAAATGGAAATGCAACTTGTGCAGTCATGCCATCTTGCTTTTGGAGGCGGGAGACTGCTCTTTGGGAACACAGCCAGTCAAGGAGATTATCCTAAACCATTTTGATGATGGACGGAATTTTAGAATTAACAAAAAATTTAGAAATTGTCCAAAGAAATTGGTTCGTCCATTATTGCTGCCCTATTGCGCCCCAATTCCAGAACGTCTTGATATTTAATTGCATTGGGATTTATTCTGTAAATGCGTTTCCATAAATGTTTATGCAAATTTGTGGATGAACATATTTTTATGTGCATTTTCTAAATAAACATGCATCTTGTTTCCAACAAGGATTTTTTTTTATGTAATGTTCCAAAAATCAAAAAAATAATATAGGTGGGTGGAAACACAGCTATTGAACTGTTGAGGTTGTTCTTACAACAATTATTGGTGATAAATACCTTTTAGGACTATGTACAAAAGTTATTTTCCCTGACAATAAATGCTCCTCTTTGTTTAAGGCCAACTACGGCATATTTAAACACGTGCACGTTCAGTTGAAGATCAGATAAACTCTAGATAAACTCTTTACAGAAGTTAGCAAAATAATGGCTTGATAAATATCTACTGCTGCAGAAAGGTTTAGTGAAAAAAGAAAGAAAGAAACCAACTGAGCAAGCAGTGAGTATGGATTAAAAATACCTGACACACCCATGGGGACAAATGGGGGAAAAAAAACACCTGATGAAGGTGCACAACATTGTGGCTCCATAATAATCATAGATAATAAAGCCCAAATTCAAATAAAACAGAACAAATTCAATTTTCAACACAAAAAGAAAATCTCCAGGTCATTTATTTAGAGTTTTAACATTACAGATAATTGATCCTTGAGCAGGTCTTAAACTTCTGAACACCAAACAATAGTGCCTTTTTTCAATTATTGCACCAACGCTGCACATAAATACTCAGTTCAGGAGTACTAACAAAGATTTTTTTTATTCAAATTTGATTAATAACTGCTAATTAATGAACTTACAAGTCTGTGAAAACATATTCACTTTTTTTCCAGTCATAACCTCCTGAAGCTCATCACACTCCCCAAAGAAAACGATTACGAAATGCTAATCACATTTACGAGATATGACATGCTAAGTCCTAATTATGAGATACTAGAGGTATAACAATATACTCTGCTCACGATTCAATACAAACCTCGATATTATGTCTTTGATATGACATACATCACAATGTTATACACTTTAAAAAAAAATTGGTGCAACAATGTGCCTCGATCGTAAACCATGGGCGGCAATGGTACATCATACATTTGACGAAACAAGGGGTGTCAACGAAAAACAGTTTTGCACTGCAATATCATCAATAGAGTCATTTTTGCAAAAAAAAAAAAAGACAAATGAAAGACAAGAGCACCCTGCTTTGAAACCATCCGAAGATTTCTGTGGGTCTCAATTTGGACCGGAGGCCTTTAGTTCAGTTTGCGCTGAAATAGTGTTTCATAATCCACCCACTAGAGGGCCTCACTATTGTTTGTAATAGGACGCATTTGATGGACCCTTGGAATTTTGGCGAAATAGGACAGTCTTTGCACAGCATTGAGGACCTTTAGAATCCACACTTTGTAGGATGAGTTTCTCAATAAAAAGTTAACTACTGTTTCTGGTGCATTGTAATTCCTCGGTATCTCCCAGTAACACCATGATGTGAATTGTGACATCTTCGTATTGCAAATTATTGTTACACCCCTAGGAGATACCATATTCTTAATTATGAGAAACATAATTGTGAAAAGCTAAGTCATAATTAGTAGTTTGCATTGAATCGATGAGCATTGCTCATTACCGGCTCTTCTGTCTGTGACGGTATGAAGTGTTTATGAAATTTCACCATAAGATATGATGTAAAATGTCAAACTACATAGGTGTGTTTTTTGAAAGTGCACAGTTGAAAGTCCCTGAGGGAACATCTCGGTGTGAATCACAGCTCCTGTCTCTTCTTCAGTATGATCGCTCTCACGAGTGCAGTGGCTTCTTTTCGGATCTCATCTATAGACTCTTCTGGCTTCCAGAAACTCACCACCTGACCTTCGGGACTCACCAGAAACTTCCAGAAGTTCCATTTTGGAGTCTTTTTCGTTGAATCTAGGAAATGTCAAAAAGCATAAGTGATATTTAAACACATTATTTTTACAGCTAGAAAAAATGTGTTCCTCTAGTGACAAAAATAATTCCAATTTACACTGATTTATTTTATGTTGTAGGTGCTAATGGGAACTAAGGCACCATTGTTGTTCTGCTCTTGTAACTTTACGTTGTCTCTTGTCTTCTGTGACTTTTTTCTATGACTAATTTGTGGTTTGTTGATCACCTGTTGTAATACTTAATATGTTTTTAAATCTTGCACATGAGTAACACCTCCATGGCATAAATACTGATGCTAAGCATGAAAAATGTAAGCATGAATAAAAATGAAACATTCCAAAAACCTTGCCACGCATTATTCTGACTCTGACTTAGTTGGGGGAACCAGAGCGTCATTTAACAAAAAAATAAATATTCTCACCATGCCAGCAGGCAAAATGGCTACAGTAAGCAGCAGAGGCCTTTATGGGATTTATTTCAATACGACTGCAAGACTAAAGCAAGTGTATTGTACTGGACACAGCCCACAACATTTGCATACAACATACTCAACAATAATGAGTATTTTGCTAAGAAAGCCACTTTTGGTGACAGGTGGAGTTGGTCATCCTATTACAGGAAGGTTGGCTCCATTCTGCCAAATATCTGCATTTGTTTTTCACTTAAGGCTGCCAGGCTGTTATAGGAAATTTCTGAATAAATTGGAAAATGTAAACACAATATTGCTCCGAAGAAATACCCAAAAGTACAAAATATAGGACTAAATGTAAGCATTTTCAAAAATTTCAACTTACAAAACTCTGACACACAAAATGAAACAAACAAAAAATTAAATCCCAAACTGTTAGAACAACCTTGCCAAATACCATTCAGGCTCAGCCCTAGTTTTGGCTATTGAGCCACATTAAGAAGGCACATTTTAAAGAAAATAAATATTATACTTAAAGATAGCACCTTGCAAATTTTATAGCATGAGAAGCTCATCAAATGCAGCGTCAGATCTGTGTTAAATTAACTTTTACAAGCACCACACATTGCGCTTTACTCCGATTTGAAATATATCTCATGGCCACTAGAGGTCGCCATCTGACAAACTTCGTACAAATTGCAAATAAAGTTTTCATATTAATTAAGTGAGATTTCTTAACCTTAATACTTCACACAATTTAGATTTTCTTCTGGTAAAGTTACCTGTAATAAACTTGAATGCGGGCTCCGCCTCAGACCCCATTATTTTGATTTTGCTAAAGATGGGGAAAGTCACTCCGTAGTTAGATTTAGCGAACGCCTCAATCTCTCGGCTGGTGCCTGACCCGGCGCCTCCATACTGCGAGCAAGGGAACCCCAAAACGTTGAAATGCGACGTGCCAAGCTCTCGGTGTAGCTCCTGCAGAGCCCGGTAATTCTGCTCCGTTAAATCACTTCCACTCGCCACGTTTACAACCAGAGAGACCTGCAATTCCGAGTCCTCGAGTTAAAAGACCACGCGTCTCTAAATTACGTTAAAACCAAACCTCAATCCTCGAAAAACTCACTTTACCCCGATACTTCTCCAGCGAGACAGTTCTGCCTCTCGCGTCCTTCACTTCAAACGAGTAGAAATCCTTTGGTTTCGGGGTCTTCAGCTTGTTCTGCAGTAGATACAGAGAACCTACAAACAGAGCCACACTCAGCAGGACCCTGAAGAGCCCTCCTCTGGCACCAGAGCTTTTGCTGGGGTAACCCCCGAGCGCCTCCATGATGGAGGATAAATACGTGGAGCCCTTGAAAACTCCTTAAAGAGGTCGAGAACTTCCAAAACTGGAGAATGCTGCCTCAAGTGGGAGTGTTTCAACTTCCTGTCTCCAGAAGAAATCCCTCACAACTTCGTGTACATGATCCAGAGAACTTTTGCATTTAAAAATGCAGCTTACTGTTTACAAAGTTGCTTCCATATAGAACCAAACCTCTTGAGGTATAAGTACCTCAAAGAACCGGTGAAGAGAAGGTCTAATGGTTTTTTTTAAACAGGAAAAGCGCCATCAAAACGGCAAAGAACCACTGTAGAACCTTTTAAGATTATAAAGCAGTGGAAATTATTGATATCTTTTGGCTTTTTTTTCCTTTGAGGGAATTTAAATAAACTTAATTATAAGATTTCCACAACAAATGGTACAGTACCACTTTTGTTCATTCTGTTTTAGCTAAACATTACTGTGCAAAAGAATTCAGCATGTCTGGACAACAACTGCTTTAAAATGGTTGTTTTTTTGTGGTAAATTTACAATTTTTGTGTATCAAACCAGCATTAAATATTCAAGATACACTTGGATAATGTCAGGAATATTGCACAATTTTTGGCAGGTGTACAAGAGGTTAGTTCAAGACTTGTTAGCTCAAAGATTGAAAACGGCAACAAGTCACAAGGTGGTTATACTGCATCAACAAGGTCTCTCCCAGACAAAGACTTTAAAGCAGACTTTCGGGGTTCCAAGATGCTGCCCTTCAAGCTCTTTTTAAGAAACACAAAGAAATAAGCAACATAGAGGATTGTAGATGGAGTGGTCTGCCAAGGAAACTTAGTGCAGCACATGAAAGCCATATCAAGCTAATTTAAATCAGCTCAGGAGTGGCAGAAAACAGTGGGAACCCAGTGCAGCAATCTACTGCCTGAAGGAGTCTGACCAGAAGTGGTATTCATCATGAGGCAATGAAGCCAAGCAACTTAAGTAAGCATCACAACATAGAACTGGGTTGTAGAAATCACAGCAGTTGCTCTTGAGAAGGCTCGACAATGATCCAAAGACAAGTCCACTTGCCATTGGTCACACCAAAATAAAGTTTTGTAATGGTCATCTCAGTCGTCTGACCTCGATATCATTGAACCATTCTGGGGAGAACTCAAATAGCCCAAGAATTTACAAGAGCTGGAGAACAATGCGCTGCTTTACCAACAAGGGAAAATAAAGAACCTCAACGACAACTACCTCAAGAGACTTCAGGCTGTCATTATTGTTAAAGGGAAGAAAAAAACATTTTTGTCATTCATATTTTCTGAAAAATGAGCAAAAAAGTAAACTATATTTAGTAAACCATTGCAAACAAAAATAAAATGTAAATACACAACTGGTTGCAAGTGACGTTACAAAAATGAAACACTCGTTAGTGGTTTCCAAATGACAAAATATCATTTATTTGAAATGGAAGCTCACTACAGTAGACAATGTGGAGCAGGTTTGGCTTGCTAAAGACGGTTGAGGGCTGCCATTCCAGATGATGGAAGCTCCTGGTCCAGCTGGCGGAAGACCATTGCACATTGGTTTCGCTGCGAGATGTTTCCTAGAGTGTGATGCAAGCGTGCCTGCAGGTAATAAATGTCCCTCATGCGATCTTTACAATCCAGACGAGAGAAATACACAGCTGCCTCATCCAGTGTGTGCACAGCTAGCTCCACATCTGCTGAAGACAATGAAAGAGTCAGTGTAAGACAACCACAACAACGTCATGTGGGAAGTAAGCAGGGCGCAGGCAGTACCAGGGAGTCTGTGTTCCGGAGAATCTCTGGTCACAGCCATCTGACAGCGGGCGGTCAGTAGCAGAGCTCTCCCCTTGTCCATCAAAGAACCGTGAGCCAAAACCGACTCCAGGACGTCCTGCACTAGCACCAGAGCCTGCTCTGGGATGCCCAACATCAGCTGTGAAGTGAGAGGATGCTAGTTTATGTTCAGATTCGATTCATTTTAGCCCGTCGGCCAGTAGCTTATCAAACTTATCAATTTTGATTAACTATTGTCATTTCCTGAGCATTGTCTATATTATGTGTTCTGATGGCGTTTGTTCTAAAACGACTGATTCCAGTAGCAAAAGAATGCTTGTCAGAAACTACAGGAGATTTGAACTTGTCAAAACATTGGAATATTTGTCTCATTATATAATAGGTAAACCCTTTTGCTCTTTATCTTCATAGTCCGGTATTTCTAGCGGTATTCTTTATGTGGTCACCCGGAGACTTCATCATCAATGTGGTCGACAACTCTAAATAATTATTGAGGAATATAGGAATTATTGAGAATAGTTCAACTATTAAGATAAAAGTGTGTTTAAATAATTAAATAATGAAAGAGCTAAAAAAAAGCACTTGATGCCAAACGCAGCCATTAGGAGTCTCTATGGCGGCTGAAATACCTTTTTACAGTTTTTAAATATAATTTAGTGCAGTCCTTTCTAACCAGTGCTCAGGATATCCATCATTAGAGAACCAGTCGTTTCCAAAACTCAGTGGGGCACGTGGAGATGAAGGGACTAGCCCTGGGTTTACATGACTTGATCTGACAACTTTGGGTGTAGTAGCATGTAACTTCCCCATGTAGCTCCTCACGTGAATTGGAATAGCCAGAGTGGGTTTTTCATCTGAGAGCTCTGGTTTCCCCACATATCTAAAACTAGCACCTAAGGCTAATTAAATAAATTAAAAATCTTTAACTGGATTTAAATAATTGTCAAAAACATTACCATTATTAATGTCATTTAAATACTGTTTATGGCATCTACCATAAAACCAATCTTTTCCACGAAACATGCTCAGACTACAACTTATCTATATGAGGCTCCTTCTGTGAGGCTGCTTTGATTCACTAAATAAAAACATTTCCCCCGTCCTCATATTTTAAACATGATTCCTGATATTATCTTATTTTTTCTTTCCAAAATGTTCCAGAGACATCATTTTCTTACGTATTTTGCTAGCTTATAAGTGAAATTTTGGAGATCTAAACGACAGAACGGTAACTTTTCATATCAAATGATCATTTAGACTCACAAATAAACAAAAGGTAAAAAATTACGGATTTACTGACTGGTATTTTGCAAAACGTGTGATGGCTCTAGCTACAGGACAGCCTCAATAGCTAACCGCTTCTCTAATTGAACTTTTTTGGTGTTGCAATCAGGAACTTCTAAATGTGAGATAACCTAAATTCTGGAATCTGAAAAGTTGTGATGAACACAGTCGAGTTAAATCTGGCAATTTTACATATTAAACGCAGCTATTGGCACTCTGTCACAGTGAAGGGGCGTGGCCTGGTGTGGAAGTGATGTCAATCAGCTGAATGAATGTGTGAAAGCAAGGGGATTTTCTGTGAAGGTTACCTGTGTAAAAGCCAGGTGTAAGAGAGTCTCCGAGGTCAAGCTCTGCAGGTTGTTTTGGCGAGACAGAGCAAGGGCTTTTAAGAGTAACGGCAGAGCAGTGGCGAAACCAGATCCCGAGTCCCAGTGCAGCTCAGCAGAGGCCAGCATCACCCTCAACACACACAAACATCCAGAAGTTCAGGACAGACATTGGTGAACATGCTGTTGGATATTTTGGATTAGTCACTGGTAAATTCAGGAACATTCAAGCTTTTTTCTGAGGAACGTGTGAGAAAAGATTGTGACGATGGCTTAATGCTTTAAATTGTTTCAAAACCCAAGATACATATGAGTCTCCAGCTTCCAGAAGAGATCAAGGGCGCCAATACTTTAGTCACATTTAAATCCAAGCTAACACCACACCTATTTTTATGTGCTATTACTGACTGAGCACCATCTCTATTTTAATCATCGTGTTTTAGAAGATACATTTATTAATATTGAGCTCTCTTTAATTCTGATCTAAAAACACAGGCCCCTACCTGATGCTCATCTGTGTGTTTCTGTTCTTGTCACACTGCTGCTGCAGCTGCTGGAGAATCTTCGAGGCCTCAGTCGTTTGATTGAGAGCTTTCAGTAACTGGGCTTTTCTGAACAGAAAGCAAACCCCTCTTCAGTCCTGCCAGTCAATGGAGACTGGAAATAAACTGAGATGCAGTGATTCACCTGTACAATCCCTCAGTGCTGTTTAAGGCAGAGATGGCTACGACATGGGGCTCAGCCAAGTGGTATTTCCCATCATTCATCGCTTTCTCAAACTGAATTTTAAGATCACAAAGCATCCAGAGCTGTTGAAACAAAAGAGAAAAGATTCTATTCTCCGCTTTCGTTCCTGCTCATGTAGGTCTGTATTGGGTTCTGTAGGGTACTTTACCTTGGCATGTTGCGTATGAGGAGGAAACTGCAGCTTTAGATGTTTCATGATGTCAGTCACCACTGCGTAAAGACCCTAAATATTTTCACAGAAAAAGAGGAAATTAACAAAGACACAATGAAAATGCTCAGACAGTTTTATTTAGAACACAAACCTGTATTTTTATTATTCTCAGATTGGGTTAGGGCAGTTGAATCTGACATGAAAATAAAATAGTTCAGTGACTCTAAAAATAGCTACAACTTTGTGGTTTGTTGAAGATCAAACTCTTACTTTTGTCATTTTTTTTGCTGCAGAACTAACAGTTTTTGTGTTTCATGTACAATTCAAAATGTTGAGACAAAATAAAAATTATTAAACGTCCCAAAAAAGCAAAGATAGCATCATAACAATAGGATACGGTACCAAAAATATTTTCTAGATGAAATGGGGATTTGGTTAATTTTTTTATGACATCACAGACCACTCCATAGCAACCAAACTGTTTACCCTAGCAACCAAATTCATCAAACTATATCTCAGCTTTAGAAAAAAAATGAGACATGGGGGTTGTTTTTATAAGAGTCAAAAAGGACCATTAGATTATGTCACTGTCCCCCCCCCCCATAACAACCAGACTCGTAACCAAAGCAACTGATATGGTACATCTCTATCTCAATTTAGAAAAGTCCCATAGCAACCAGACTGATACCATATCAACCAATATGGCATATCTCTAGCTTAGCTTGTGAAAGTCATAGAGACAAGGAGGTTGCTTTATTTTACTTGTATTGAAATGGGGAACACTACATTGACCCCTCCATAGCAACCATGCAGTTTACTATAGCAACCAATTTGGCATATCTCTATTTGAGCTTAGACATTACAGAGACATGAGGGTTGGTGTATTGTACTCATAGGAACATTATATTATGTCACTGATGCCACCATAGCAACCACACCTTTTACCATAGCAGCCAATTTGAATTCAGCTAATGAAAAACATGGAAACATTGGGGTTGGTTTATATTACACATTGTGATAATGGCAACATTTAAAAAAAATAGTTACCGGTAATAGGTGTAACAGAGATCTTGTTTTCTTTTCTAGATGAGTGGCCCAACTCTGATGTCTCTGTGCTTTTACTGGGAATTGTTCACCTTCTGAGCCATCCCAACATGGCTGAACACTGTGTTGATAACTGATTTGACTTTTAATCGAAATGCTGAAGAATATTTTTGGTGACTTCGCCTTTTATTCAGAATAAACAGGATGGGAAGATCTCGAGCAGGTCAGGTAGTTTAGCAAATCAATCTCACAAAACTAAAAATTCTTGCAGTTGCTCTATCTGGGTCACGGCACCAAAACTCAAAGACCAGGAAATTTTGGGGTCTTAAAAAGTCTCTGTTAATCACAATCATTCAGTGATGCATCTTAAAAACCAAATACAATTTTAAACACATAACGTCTTAGCTTAAAAAAGCTTGGGTTTCGACACAGGGGTGGACTTTAATTCTTTTTTTTTTTTTTTTTTGACAGCAGTAATTTATGGCCATTAGGTAGCTTTAGGAGTTTCTGTCTTAAACTCTAGTAAACTCTCAGAATTATCCTGAAATCCCTTTATGTATCAAAATGTCTACAGTACCTGCTCAGCATGAAGTTCCGCAAGATGGCAGAGAACAACGGCAAAGGCCTCTGTGTTGTTCTGCTGGACACTGAAGTTCACTGGCTCCAGGCTGTTCATGTTTAACAGCAACTGAGCCTGCTGCCGCGCCATAGTGCTACAGACAAGACACAGTAATCCAGACTACAGTCAATAAAAACAAGTCTTTATATGTGACCGAAGAAACACATTATGGGCGGACACAGGGTGTGGATGATCTGACCTCTTGCCATACATCCTCCAGATTGAGGTTGTTTGCGCCAGGCTGATTTCAATCAGTTCAGACAGACTCTGCTTCCAGTGCAGGATGTCGGTTCCCCGCAGAGCATCCAGCAGCTTGTTAGCGGCAATGCCTTGCTGTGCGCCCTGCTGCACTAGGGACTGGATCCCCAAGGACGCCAAATACTACACATTACAAAGTGAGTAGTTTATTAAACATGATGCCACTGTACACTGTGGTTTAAAGGGTTTAATTGTACCTACAGGGAGACAGAAGTGAGCAGCAATTTTCACAGAGTCTTCAGTTAAAACCACCGTATCAGATCCTCTCATCTGCTCCAGAGTGTACAGCCAACTCTACAAGACAGACACACCAAAAAAAACAAAAAAACATCTCAGATCTGGTGATAGCTGAAACCACATCTATGGGCTCTTCCAGTGTTTAACCCTTAGAAGTCTGTGGCCTTTTTGAGTGTTTTTTTTTTTATTTTACAAAATTTTTAAATACACAAGCCAAGCCATATCGCAGGTCTTGTGCTTCCCATGGTTATCTTTTCACCACTAGATGGCACTGATTTAGGATGTGTAAAATGAAACTGAAAGACGATTGCACATTTTCTCCGATTTTATTTGAAATACCTTGTAATTTATGTGTCGTAACTAATAATGTTTATTCAAAACCCAAAATATCAAAACTGATAAGCTTTTTGAAACCTACACATTATATTTGCAATCAAAATTAAGCAAACAAGAAACAAACAGCCAGTGTGCGTTGCACAATTGCTAAAATCATCTTTAAAATCACTGCGATGGACTGGCGACCTGTCCAGGGTGTACCCCTGCCTCTCGCCCAATGTGTGCTGGAGAAAGGCACCGGCAGACCCCCGTGACCCGGAAAGGGAAGAAGCGGGTATGAAAATGAATGAATGATCTTTAAAATCATCAAGCTCATAAACACATCAGAGATGTGGTTGCCAGATATTGATAAAAGTAAAAAAAAATGCACCCATGGATTTGCTTGCATATATTTTTAATAAGTTTGGGGACTTACTAAATGCCTTTTTCTGGAAATTGGTTTCTTTGTCATTTTTTAAATTCTTTTGTTTGCTTTGCACATTTCTTTTGTTTAGATAAAACTAATGCGTACAGACCCAACACCCCCACAAAAAGACACTGAATTGCATAATTTCCCACCAATAACGATATCATTATCGCAATTCTCAGCGATGGACTGGCGACCTGTCCAGGGTTTACCCCCGCCTCTCGCCCAATGTGCCCTGGAGATAGGCACCGGCAGACCACCATGACCCCAACAAAGGGAATAACTGGGTTGGAAAATGAATGAATGATGAAATGAGAAATACCCACAATAACAAGGACATAAAAACTTAAAAGTATAACAGGAGCTTGAAAAAAGCAATGGTGTCCCCAGGTAAACCTGTTTGTATTGAGTCTTCCATATTGATACGCACGAAACACGGAGCCTCAACCTTGTGGGAGTAATTTGGAAGCAGTTCAAGTAACAGAACAACTAAAAAATGATTAATTTCATTTAGTTCGCACTAACAAACATAACCAAATCCCTTATTAGGAGACTTTGTCCTCAGAGCAACCTTTAGCAGCTACAAATGAATGAGAAATATTAAATAATCAAATAATACATTGCATGATACAAACTATTCAAAATCTGTGCTGCCTCCTTCCTCGCAGACAGAAGCAGAGCGGTGCTTCGAGGTTTGACAATGATTGTTTTCTAGCAGAGACACTTTATCGGTGGAATCCGCGCAATCCCTTCAGCCTGACAATTTTTCTTTTTCTCAGTTTCATCATGATTTTTGGTGACAAATCTTATTTTCACACACTTTTTAACCAAAGGCTTTGCATCTTTTCAAAAACTTAAAAATGCACTCTGAGCAAAGTTCCAATTATTATTGTAATCTTTTTTTATTACCTCAGCTCTAATCAAAACTACACTTAGAAAAGATCAAGGATCAATATGAAAAGTGGTCTGTGGCCTGGATTTTTACCTTTTATCTCAGTCTTGGTCATGTCAAATATTAATAACAACACTGGCAATGGTGGATTTTTAGTTTTATGTCATTTTTTTCTCATTTATTATTTGTACCCCAGTGACTTCCATTATAAAAAACCTTTTTTGCCATCTTTAATCATGCATTCTTGTTTGTTGGTGGTCATTACTGTGGGAAGTAGAGATTGTTTTAGATTTTTACTGTTGATCACCATTTTGAACCAGTTACCGTTTTTTTTTTTAAGTCGGTGACATCATGTAAGATCTTGGCAAGTAAACAAAATAATCTTGGTTTTAAAAAATAAATAATAATTTTTACTTTTACAGCCACAAACAACACGAGAGGGTAGTACATTGAAAAAATGTTTTAGGAGCATTGATCCAAGAGAAATCCTCCTTACCAGACAATGCTGAAGACACACGTGATCATTTGCTTCCTGCGCGATGCGAATGGCTTCCTGCAGAGCCAAATCAGCCTGTTGACTGCACAAACAGCAGGATAAAGATGTTACACTGGTATAAAGGATACTCATAATACAGGCTCCAGTTTAAACACAACCTGGATGAATGATACATACTAGTGTCCGAAACGACAGTGCAGGCTTGCTATGTTGAGGACAGCGTAGCGCAGGCTGCGGCCGTAGCCTTCATCTCCGTTGCTCTTGCCCTCTCCACTAGACAGAATAAGGCGGTCGAAGTAGTGAAGCAAGCTGTGAGTGGAGATGTAGATGTCCTGAACTCGTAAGCTATTCAGATAGCTGAGGTAATGCTGAGGACACACCGGGAACAAAAAAATGCTCATCTTCAGCTTAAAGGTCCACATTCATTATGGAAGAAAAAAAACTTCATCTCACAGCTTCAGCAAAGTCTGGATTGAACTTGAGAATGTTGTTGAGCTCGTCTTGTAGCTTGGCTGGAGACATGGCCTTGTTTTCATCGTTTTTCAGGAGATATGCCTGAGAACAACAAACGATTGAAAGCAGAACACAGAGTCATACGAGGACAAAAATGCACGTAGATGTTAAATCTTCAGGTCTCATCAAACCTGCCGCGCCAGGAAATATTCCGCTTGTTTCTGAGACAAAGGTCCTCGGTTCTCGTCAGATCTGCTTAAAATAAGAAACAGTTTTAATCTTTTATTTTCAAGAAAAGGAGAGAAGAAAAAGGACGTGTGGAGGAATTCAAACCTTGAACATATTTCTTAGCACTTACAGAGTGTCTGCAGGTTTCCACGAAAAAGTCTTAAAAAGAAAACCATATAAACTAAAAACGGTAAATCCTTCTTTTTCACAACTACAGTCATTAGCCTTTGAAACTTTGGCAATCCTGAAATATCTATAGGTATGATACGATCTCCGTCAATCTGGCAACCCTGGTCTTTAAAAAAAAAAGAAAGAAAAAAAAAAAAGAAATGGACAGCATTGTCACTCATAATGAATCTTACTGTTTCCCCCAGACACAGAGCATCACAATTTATGGAGCAGTTTCTAAGCTGAGTAACACAGAAACCCACAGCTACTTTAACGGAATGGAGATGTCTGCGTCCAAAATTATCTATGTCTTTACTAATAAGAAATGTATAGTGTGGACTTGTTTAAATAAGATGCCTGAGGATAGTATGAAAGCCATGGAACAGACCAGAGAAAAAATGATGATGAAGTTCTCAACAGAATCTTATTGTTTTACCTAAATTTACTACCTTAGATTTGCGAAGACTGGGTGGCTACTTGCACAGCAGTTAATATTTATTGTGTGCATACAATAAGCAACATTTTCAAGAATGTTCTTGATGGTGAAGTGTTCTTTCAGACGTATAATACAATAAACATGTTTGAATTCAACCTATACATGTTTTTTTATTCACAATTTCCATCAATTTACCTGTGATTTGAAAAAAGATAAAAATAGAAATAAAAAAACAGTGCTTTTGTTGCAACTTTTCACAAAAGCTGCCACAAAATCAGGCATTTTAGGCCACAAAAATCACAAAAAAATGTTCTGAAAATACGGAATTGATAAACAGAAGAAAAAAACAATGGAGATCATCAACAGATTGATATTTGGTTTTGCTGATTTGTGGCCGCAATACATTTTGTGCCGTATCCTATATCACATGATTCTTTCCAACCAATCATTGAGCTCACCAACTGACAAGTCAGAGATCAACAGGATGTTGTGTCACGCTTTCCTTTCCAATCAAAGATAACGAAACCTACTCCAAATAGGTAAGAAAAATGTAAAAAGCTAAAGGATACAGAACACAGAGGAAAAGCCACCAAAAGCATGCAGCTACAAAAAAGGTGGCTGAAAAGCAGAAATAGAGCATGACAGACATTTAAAGTGATACAAAAGCAAGAAAAAAAACATTTTGGAGGGAGTGGGTCAAAAAAGTTTTCCCATACCGCCACATTCTCTCTCCTCCTCATTTCCTGTCACTATCCACTGTCCTTTCCATTCAAAGAAAAATCAATCAAAAATCAAGGCTACGGCCAAAAAAAATCCCCATTCTTTTAAACCAATAAAACCCTACCATTATTTTAAGATGTGCATTCATAGTTGGTTTTCTACATGTTTTTCAATTTCTGCCAATCCTAGCCTTGATTCTGACAAGTTAGAACAAAAGGACGCCCCCTATAGCAAGTTAGTTTCAGTGAAGCCTGTGCCCACATTAGTAAACGCTTCTCAGAGGATGCCCCTGGACCAATGATCAACAGCTTTAACTTGACCTACCCCATTATTGTGAGCATTCTCTTTGACAAATTTTGAAACCACTTAAACTCTCCTCTGGGACTTTAACGTTACCAAGAGAAGTGGGATGTGCACAAAGAAGCTTTCCACTCTTCTTTTATTCAATGGTAGAGTAAAAGCCAAATAAAAGAAAAGTGTTAGATGTAGCAGACCTCAGTTCTTCTTGGTCTATGCAGTCAGCACTGGAGTCTTCTATGTTCGTCAGCTCCATGTCTTCAGCAGGTTGACTAGACCCTTCCGGCAGGTCCCTCTGGTGACAGTATTGCTGCAGAGACTTGTACAGCTTATACACCTGACTGAAAGATAGCTTGTTGTAGGCCAGCAGCATCTGACGCATAAAGAGCCCTGGAAAAAAGAGAGAGAAAAAGAGAATGATGAACACTTTGAAAATGGAACATTTAAAATTTACATTCACCACTGTTCAAAACTTTGGAGTCCTCCAAGTTTGTATTTTCCAAAAAAAAAGTCACGTAAAAGTTGTAAAATGAATAGACATTAAAACTGCAAGCAGCGATCAAAGGGCTCAAGCATCTCTTGAACAGTGCTTGAACAGGAAGTAACAGGCTGAGTTACATTGGTTTATTAAAATAAAAAAAAAAAATCGATGGCAACTTAAACAAAAAAGCTTCGCAATTCATCAACTGATATGCCTTAAGATGAGACTGATGCAGTTTGAAAAAAAACCCCCCCACAAATACAGTGACCACGTTTTGCAAATCCGACTTCCTGTGAGCTTTGGAAACAAAATTTATAATTGACTCCCAATTTCTCACATGGAATAGCCTTCATTTCTCAGAACAAGAATAGACTGTCAAGTTTCACATGAAAGTTCTCTTTTTTTAGCCATTTTGAGAGTTTTTCAACCCCACAAATGTGATGCTCCAGATACTCAACCTGCTAAAAGGAAGGTCAGTTTTATTGCTTCTCTTAGCAGCTAAACTCTTTTCAGGCGTACTAACATGAAGCACATGGGTTTTCTAATCATCCATTCGCTTCTGCCACAATGAACAAACACATTTTGCCATTAGACACTGAAGTGATAGTTGCTGGAAATGGGCCTCTATACAACTGTGTAGATATTGCATCAAAAACCAGACTGTTGCACTGTATAGTGTATTTCTGATTAGTTTAAAGTTATCTTCATTGAAAAAAAGTTTTTTTCTTAAAATAAGGACATTTTTGATTGTGTATATACTACTGTTCAAAAGTCAAGTCAATTCAAAGTTTCAGGGGTTTTTTTTGTATGAAGATATACATTTTTAAGTCCATACACAATTCAAAATATTTCACAGCTATCATACTGTACGACCATGCATTTGACAACTACAAATATGAAACTGATGCTTTAGTTGTTTTACATCAATGATCTCTTCTGAATTTAAAAAAGGGGGAAAAGTGAACATTCATACCAGCAACACTGGTTTTGAATGGCTCTGAGTCACTAAAAGCACTGGGCAGAATAGTGAAGAAGTCCTCCATGTCTTGCAGCTCTCGGTCAGCCATTAAAAATAACCTAAAAACAGATGAGCAATGGCTTGATAAGATTCTCACAATCACAGAGATAAAACTAGTTTAGAGAGGACACTGTACACACCTGAGTTTAACAGCAGAGACCATACCAAGACAGCAGCCCTCTATGGTTTTCAGGAACTGATCCAGGGGAAGATCTGGACCCTGGTCAGCATCAATACATTTCAAACATGAACAGTTAGTTAACAGTTAATATATATATGATTGTGAACAATACACTTTATACATTAATTCACTCTCTGGATACCATCTCAATTTTCTAATTAATAAAATAAAATCAGATGTGCTGTTAAACGTAATAAATGACCATTATAATTTTAAAGACAATGAGGGGTAAGATAAAGTAGCTTGAAATATATCAGTAAAAAAAAACAACTTTACAATTAGCATAGCCAAATTGGACATGAGGAATATATTACGTGTATATAAAAGCATCGGGGGTGTGTTAAAGCAGAATAAAGCAGCATCCTCATTCTCTCAGGGGGACTAGAGCTGACCTGTTGCAAGGGCAAGATGAGCTTGTTCAGTCTCCTTCTCTCCAAAAGACCCATTGGTTTGGTTGTGGACATCTCATATAGCAAAGTCAACACTCCAATCTTGTACGGAGTCACCCAGTCTTTTATGCCAAATATATTAGCGTGAACGACTCCGTTTGTCATCATGGGATTGAAATACAAGCTTTCGTGCACACTAGCCATTGCTTCTTGTGTGTTAAGGATGAAATATATACTGTAGATAAATGTGACGTATGTTTAAAAGGAGAAATTATTTTTCTCGCGCGAAAATAATAATAACTTCCATGTTGTTTGTTAAGAAAAATTGAGTTTCATATTTGCTCACATCCATGAGAACGCATTTCTTCAAAATACCCTCCAGTTCCGGTTACGTTTCAGGAAGCACTAGAGAGCACAGAAAAATCGATTGCGCTCAGCCCTCAGTTTGCTTCAGACAAAATGATTCTTGTGAACGGTTCAATTCGTCAACGAGTCGCTGTAAACAAACTTTAAAATTGCGGTTTGACCTAGAAAATACACACACAAGTATGGTTATTAGTTGAGTATGTTAAGATATATTATAAGTTATATTATAGCAAAAATCTATAAGTTGGTAATGCCAAAAGATTCTATATAATAATTCAGTTGTAGAGCCGCTTGGTACGCGTGCGCAATGTGCTGAAGAATCGATAAAAAATAATGTATTCAGACAATAGTACTCCATGAGTAAATTAAAAAAAAATGGTGACAAGACTATTTTTACCTGGCCGAAATCAAGTTAAAATTAATTTCAGAGGGCGACAAGGTGGCGCGGTAGGTAGCACTGTGGCCCTCCAGTTAGAAGGTTGTTGGTTTGAGGCTCGCTGGTGACCTTCCTGGATGGAGTTTGGTAGCTGGGTCAAATAGCTAGCCAGAAGGCTTAGTTTCTGGCTAAGTTGAGGTGGAGGTAGTTGGAGAAGCTGTGAGGTCGGATGGGAGGATTTTTGGGAGGGGGGCCAGAAAGTAACAAGGCAACAGAAAAAGGCACAGAAAGTAACAAGGAGATTTCTCTTGACATGCCCCCAAGTCAATCATCCAGCCCTGACAATCATCCAGTATTCTCTGCTATCGACGTTCTATAACGTCTTGGTTACTTGTGTAACCCACCATTCCTTGCCAGAGAGAATGGAGATGTATTCTCTTTGCTATGCCTTTGAGGTCAGTGAATTAGAGTTGCCGAGAGGTAAGTGGGTTTGGCTCCTCGAAATTCACAGAATGAGAGTAGGTTTGGTTACATACCCAGCTGATTGATGATCTAATGATCACATCTGTAAAACCACACATGCATAATTGTCCTTTTGCAATGGGGGAAACACTCACGCTCCCAGGGATTGTTCCCTCAGTCTTCATTACAACAAATATGTCGTAATGAACAACTGAAAGGGAACTAACCAATAAAACAATGGAACATTGCAGTGCTCTCTGACTGTTTTTTAAATGTTGTTGGTCATGCCAAATCTTTTTTAAAGATTTCCTAATAATAGAGATTACATGCAAGGCTGCTCCATTTCTTGATTTCTATCTCTGACAGTAGTAGAACTTTTCGCTAATTCTTAACAATTAAAAAAAGTTAAACTAATCACAAAAATTTGGTACAGGAAATTTAAAAAATCCAAATTGGCTGACAACAAGACTGTCTTCTTACATGACCAAATTTTTATTTTTATTTACTTTTTATTATTAGTTAGAATTTAAAATATATAGGCATCAAAAAAAATTCTGAAAGACAAATTTTAAAGGGTTCCACCACATCATAAGGCTCATCATTTGACACCATGATGACACTGATACAAATATTATTTTTAAAACATTTCAAATTGTGCACCCAACCTAGATGGTTGGCCCCCCTTAGCTTTTGCCTAAACCACATAATGGTTACGACCCGCCCTGTAAAAGTTGAAGTTAATGTGGTATTGATACACATCCTACAATGAATCATATTCTTTTATAATTTGGATGAAAGTTTTACTACTACACTTTAAACTACATTATTCTTAAAAATTAAGTATAGAACTGAACCTTTTCTGAAAGAACGTCATGCAGTGGAATAGTAGACAGAAACCAACTTAAATGCGAAAGCTGTGGGAAAGATGATTTACTGAACAAAAGATAAAAGTACAACAGTTGACAAGTTGTAACTCACTGAGGAAGAACACATACCATCTGTTGCTAAAGATATGACTATCATTTGATAAATTTTACAACAAATACCAAAGCTAACATGGGGAAAACAATCCTAAAAACATGGTCATCCCTATCTGAAGCAAATGTAACAATGCGCTACAATTACATCTGGATTTGTGAACTGTTACAATTACCCCGGCTAATGTTTCCATCATGTAAGCAGAGTAAAAACATCACAACTCTGAATTATTAATTTAATACTCATTACATGTTGTTCTTTTAGTAATAGGATGCTTTGTTTAAAGAAATGAACAAATCGAGGTGAGAATTAGGACTCAGTGGGTAGTACTGTGGCCTTCCAGTTAGAAGGTTGTTGGCTCGAGGCTTGCCGTTGACCTTCCTGCGGCTTCCCCAGCAGTCTCAAAAAACACACGTCAGATTAATTGAACACTGCAAATTCTCTTAAGGTGTGAATGTGTTTCCCTGTGATAGACTGGTGTCCTGTTTAGAGTGCACCCACTTCTCGCTAGAGATAGGCATCAGACCCTGGAGCACATGGACCACGATTGAATGGAAGAAGCCTCGCAGATGATCTTGGACCAAGAAAAATGCTTGTGGAGCATGCACTCACTACATCCAACATCACCCCTTCAATTTCTAACTTCAAACTGATCACCCTGTCTGACACTCTTTTCACCTCTAAAACATGCCTTACAAACTCCTCCTTCAGGATCACTCCTACCCCATTTCTCTTCCTATCCACACCATAATAAAATACTACCCCCTCCAATACTACGTGCTTTGCTACCCTTCCACCTGGTCTCCTGCACACACACACAGAACATCGACCTCTCTATCATGTCCGCCAGCTATCTACCCTTCCCTGTCATTGTACCAACGTTAAGAGTCCCTATTCTCAGATCTATACTCCTGCCTTTCCTCTTCTCTCTCTGCCTATGAATCCTTCTCCCTCCTCTCCTTCTTCGACCAATAGTAGTCCAATTTCCACCGGCACCCTGTTGGTCAACAGCACCGTAGGCAGTCGTTGTTAACCCGGGCCTCAACCGATCCGGCATGGAAATCAATTTGATGATCCGCATATTTGGTTTTTGGCATGCTTTACACCGGATGCCCTTCCTGACGCAACCCTCTCTATTTATCTGGGCTTGGGACCAGTACAGAAGTCACTGGCTTGAAACCCCTGTGGCTAGATTGATGATGATGATAATAATAATAATAATAATAATAATAATAATAATAATAATAATAATAATAATAATAATAATAATAATAATAATAATAGTCTCCAATGAGCGCGGTAGAACGACGCCAGTGTTGTTACAGAAGTTTTCTACAGTGAACCGTTTTTTTTTTATCTAAAAATGTGTTTTATGATTATTTAACAAAGAACTAATAAATAAAAAAAACTTATATCGTTAACTTTATAGAGAGCATATATTTATTTTTTTATTTTTGTATAAGTCGTGCAATACAAAAACAACAAAGTCTTTGGAATGTCAAAAAATGTAATTTACATGTTATGGTTTTCTTTGCTTTAGCATTGCAAAATATCGTTGCAGGTCTAAATGATAAAAAAAAAAACCCTGAACTTGTCAATTTAATATTTTGGTGAGGATAAGTAACAGATTAATCAATGTTTAATGTAATAAACTGAGTTTAATAATGCAAGAGACAGCAATCCAAGCTTTCGTACTTCAGCAGCGTTTCAGGAGCTGATGGCTGATTGGCTGTATGGTATTGCGTCACAGAGAATACTATGCTGTTATTGGTTGAAAACGCTTCAGTTGAGTTACACAGCGTTCCATGATCCTGGGTCGACAGAATCCTGAGTGAAAATGAGGAGTTAGCTTTCGATTATGAGCCGAGCCAATGGAAAGGCCGCTCTCTACAACATCTAGGTGACTCCTTAACGGTGTCCTCGGGTTGCTATGAAGGTATGTTGCATGTAGTTTCCTTTTTTACTTTAGTAGTGTCCGTATTGTATGGCTTTCAAGCTAGCTTTTGTGACGTATTTTACCATCAGCTCTTTTCAGTATCAGCTGGTACCCAGTTCACGTTATGTAACGATATGTAAGTTAACGTCGAGTGTCTCATTCTCTTTTAATTTCTAGAGGATGACATCATCTGTTTTTTTTTTGTATTCGATGCTGGTCAGAGGGCTTGTGTTTGTTTCTGACTAGTGCTCTCTTGTTTCTGGGATGCACAGCAACAGGAGGGATCCTTTACTGTACCACTCAGACTACTGGGAGTTGACCATGGTTCCATATGAAAGCAAGAACACCATGACTACTCTGTTGAGTGTCACTAATAGCTCTGGTGCTAGTCATGGGTCATTTAAAGCACTCTAATCCCTTGTTGTGGCTCAGTCTTATTCCCATCCAATCCTAATGAGATTGATCCTAGTCAATGGGAACTATTTCAAGCCAGGTCATTCATGAACAGTGGAGGGTGGAACAATACAGCACCAAAGTTCTAAATTTAGTTCTGTTGTCAGGTATGTGTCTGACTGGGTGGTTCCCCCATAACTCATGAAATTTTCTTTAAAAATCATTTTAATGGTTATATTAAAGTTCATATTTTGGAGAAGTGCAATATGTACACAAAAGGGTAAACTAACCAAAGTGCATTTTGTGCCATGACACAATATGATTTCTCAGTGTTTCTCTGAAGGGGTTAACAAGATTAACAAGTAAAAAAGTAAAAAAAATTGTTAAATGTAGTCAAATGACTGTTTATTGTTTCTGTCAGTATTGTATTGTGTGTTCCAATCTGACTGCACCCTGTTCAGCCTGTGAGTGTGATTCAGTAAGGAAATTTAGCAAATATCATATGTGCTTTCCCTTCTTTTACTCATTTGAGAAAGTACAGTGAAATTAAGATTAAGAGAACAATGAGTTAAAAAAAAAAAAACTTTAAATAGATCTAGACACAGAATTGCTTCTTTTCCATAATCATACCAAATATTATATCCTATTATTTTTTACATAACTCATGCACACCTCACAGATGAGGAAAAGTTAGTGCCAGTTAGCGCTGTGTCTTTTAAGGTGGAGCTGTGTTAGAAGCTAGATTCAGCCTCATCATAAAGAGCAACATGTATTCACAAAATGCACAAATATTAGGAATAAAAATAAGCAAACATGGAAATCTTTTGAAAGTAACACTTTAAGACGTATCAATGGTGTGTAGTGAAACATGAGTGATCATGAGTCTGATTCAGAATCATATGGAAATAACCTTTACCTCAGACACAACAGAGTTTAAAATTGCACAAATATCTAATAATGCAAAAACAACCAACACAGCATTTATAAATGCATTAATTAGAGTCTACATTACTGAATGCAGTTTGTATCGCCAGTAACTTTACGGCTCAGAAACATACTTTTTACAAAATCAGTGAACTGATTTTATTTAGTCTTCGTAAATGGAGATGCTGTTCCAAACACTGGCTTGCTCTCGTTAAAATACATTTCAGAGTAGGTTCTGCTGGTAGGTGGAACAGATGTTTTGCTGTTACACTTTGTAGCAGAGCATCTCCTGTGGCCAGGGGATTTTGATATCTTGTATAGTTTGTTTGATTGCTAACGGTAAGATAGAGTTAACGCAAAGCTTTGCTCCAAGTGCGTTTGGTGCTGGGTGTGATTTATCAAGCGTCAAAATGTCACTGCATCTTTGTTGCTTCATCACTTTTAAATGTCAAACGATGCAGCACTTTGTGGTTTCTCAGTTCTTGTAAAAGATTTCAATGACTCCAGAAAAATCTAGGTTGGAAACACATTGCAAAGTCAATCAGAAACGAGTCTTATCTGGTTGTGATTAATTTATCCAAGAAATCCAAAGATTTAAATTCAGAAACCTTCTAGCTGAGAAGCAACAGATCTACATGATAAAGATTTTCAGCACTTTTCTGTACGTTCCTGTCAATGCAATTTCTTCCCAGGCGGGGGCCTCATCCATGTGGGCATCATGCTGTGGTCTACTGAATGAGGTGATGGGTACTGGGGCAGTTCGAGGGCACCAAGCAGGTTTTGGGGCAGGTGCTGGGCCGTTTCGTTTCGCTCCTACTGGAGGGTACTCCACATACCCCCCTGCCAACTCCAACAACACCAGCCTGTTGTGTCAGGCCTGTGGACAAGTGTTCTCTGTTTTTAAGCGAAGGGTACGTATTCCTACATCGTATCATCGACGCAGATTCATAAAACTAGAGGTTCAACTGCAGACAAACACATTTCTATCAGTGTGCGTATATAAATTAAAACGAAATAGTAGATGCTTTAAGCATTAAATTAAAAGTACTAAGTTGACTGCTGTCAGATAAATATTTGGATGAAAAGAGCATGTTAGTTGCTCATCGATGTTCCGTATTGAAGTAGAGGGGGGATTGTTGAGGAACCCAGTTATGTGGTGAAATCATGGGACAGTGGGGTTGGCAGGGATAACCAGCAGCTTCATCTCTTTGATGTAGATGATGAGCATTGAATGTCATTCACACAGTCTGTTATGTGGGCTCAAACCATTGGGTAATCAGGATGGAATCAGGAGTTGAAGGGTCTGGCAGTTAACAAGTCTAGGAAAAACCTTCAGTTCGTGTGGAAGTAGGATCTGATGGTTGAAAAAGACAACAGAGATGTCTAGCAGGTTAAGAACCAATGATTTATGACTGCGCATATTGTATTTTGTCTACGTGTTTATTTAAAAAGTTATTATAACTTTTTCTTTTGATATTTGGTGCCAGTTTATCAGAAAGTGACGGTTCTCTTGGACTCTTTTGATTTGAAATGGTGCTTTATTCGCAAATGTGACAACTTGATATGTATCGACTGTTTATGATCTAATGTCAACTACAGAACCAGTGAATGTTTTATTCATGCTAATCATTTCAATAGCTTTATGATCTGCCATAAAGGAGAACAAATAACTATCCAGACGTGTCTTTTTTTGCAGCATCACTGTAGGTACCATTAATCTGCATGATTGCAATGAAGGATCCATTAAGGATATTATGTAATTTCTAAGGGTTGCAGTACTTTTGTTTTCATTTTGTGGGTCACGGTTGGATTATTTTGTTGATTATCGATGCACCACTAACCACTCTTTATCAGCGCTAGTACTTGATATTTAATTAGAAACGGGATACGCAGTGTTAAACTGAAATGGCCATGATGCTGATATTATAATAAATAGAAAATAATTACCTGTTATGTCTTCAAATTAAAACACGAACGAAATTAAACTTTGCATCAATGTTGTTAATGCACAACAGACACACAGACATTAACGTCTAAACCTCAGACAACAGAAGTTAGTTCACCCCTAAGTGAACCTCATATTCCCAGACCAGTCCCCAAAGTGTTAATGATTGTTTGAATTGGTAACACAAAAGGGTTTGAGGTCAATAAGGAAAGCAAAAGAACTGTATAAAACAGACAAAAAGGATGTAAAAAGTAAATGGAAATGCCAAAAAGCAGTGTTCAAACTCTGATTAATAAGAGGAAAGTGAGGGATTCTGTTGAAACCAAATACATTTCTGCTACAACTGCCAGGTAAAACTGTAAGGGATGCAAACAAAACCCCACAAAAAACTTGAAATACATGGTTCTGGTTGAATGGTTGGGTGATTACTACACAGATCCCACTTATAATACGCCAAACAGTTTGTAACTTTTTGGCCACAACCATAAACACTACATTTGGAGAGGAATCAACAAGGCCAATTATGAATGGAACACCTTCCCCACTGGAAACATGGAGGTGGGTCACTGATGTTTTGGGTATGTGTGAGCTCCAAAGATACAGGAAATGTGGTTAAGACTGATAAATGCAGCATGTTATCAAATGATACTGAATGAAAATTTGCACTTATCATCCTGGAAACTGGACATGGTACATAACTGGACATTCCAACACGACAACAAGGCTAACTCCACCTGTCATTGGTTCAACCAGAACAAAGTGAAGTTTCTTAAGTGGCCACATCAGTCTATTGACCTCACTGGGGTGAACTCAAATGTGCAGTTCATGCAAAACAGCCCAAAAATTTACATGAGTTTGATGCTTTTTGCCACGAAGAACACTCTGCTTTACCAACAGGAAAGATAAAGAACCTCATCAGCAACTACCTCAAGAGACTTCAGGCTGTCATTGATGTTAAAGGGGGGAGAACTAAATATTAAGAGCCAAGAGTGTAAACTTTATGATCAGGGTCATTTGTAACATTTCTATCGTCATTATGGTTTCATATTTTTTGAAAAATGACAAACTTATGAGAACATAAGTATAAAGATGCACCATGCAGTATTTCTCCACTAGAGGTCCCGATTTCAAAGCACACCGCAGCTATTGATGAGCGGAACTTTCAGTGGCTCCCATAGAACATTTTTGATTAGTTTTCTCTTCTGCAGCACATCTGCTGTGACTGCAAGAAAAGTTTCTGTTCCCTCTGCTCGGTGCTTCAAGAAAACCTGCGCAGATGTAGCACGTGTCAGCTGCTGAAGGGCACGGCATTCCAGCGGCCGCAGCTGATGCGTCTGCGAGTCAAAGACCTGCGGCAGTACCTCATCTTACGCAACATCAACACAGACACCTGCAGGTACTTTTAATGTATTTTCACCTGTTTGCGTCTCCAATCACTCTGAGATTTTTCATTTAAAAAAATTATATATTTTTTTTTTCAGGGAGAAGGAAGATCTTGTGGATTTGGTGCTGTGCCATCAAGGTGGAGAAAGTGAGGAGGATTCAGATACCCCGTCTCTGCAGTCCCACCCCCTCTATAGCCCTCCGCCATCCGTCGAGGAACCTACATCCCCTATTTTGGTTATCTCCCCAACTCGAGGAGAACCAATCAGCCGGAGCAGCAGCTCAGAGTCCACCAATCAGGTGCGTTCAAGCTTTCTTTGACATTTTCTGATGCTAGTTGGTTAGTTAGCTAGAGCAGTTGTGTTTTTGTTAAGGTTGAGACTAAATTGTTCATAGCTGTGCTTCTCAAGAGACTGGGTTGCTTACCTCTGGTCTGTATTTTGGAATTATGCTAATATTGGTGGAAAATCAAGCAACCATTAAAGTGTGTCCTGATGGGAATATATATAATGTATTCCAGAGAAGACAGGAGAGGGCTTGAAGTCCAAATATTTACTAAGAATTCATGAAAAACACATTACAGATATATCTGGGTGTTCTAACTGCAATACACAACAGCAGAGCAACGTTACGCTTCCGTCGTCATGCGTTAGCTCACGTGCCCCTCCCTTGTGACACTGTCTGATATATGATCTTAAAAAATGCAAATTAGCTGGGGCGTAGTTCCGTTTGCCTCTGGCCTTTTGGTAGACCCACATGTCCGACGTGAGTCGTTCACCTCCTGCAATGGTGGATTGTTTTTGATCCTCTGCACAGAGAAAAAGGCACTCGGGGTGATTACACGGGTCTATAAACGTATCTTATTGATTTAATTTCAAGTAACAAAAGAAATACACAGTTATCACACATTTATTCTCTCAGTTTAATATTACACTTAATACTCAAATGATTACAACATCATACACTACATGGTTAAACAAAATGGAATTGTGGCGAGATGCCTAAATTATCCTTCAGTGCATTCAACTTCATTGTTGATCAAATCCTGATCCAGATCCAAAAATCTAACTTTGCACTGTGTTAAGTTATACATAATGAGTTAGATTTTGAGGAGTTTTTTTGTTTAAATCTATGAAAAGATGGGTTGCATAGTTTTTTTGACTAGTGCTTTTAATCGTTTAAAAACAAATTATGAATTAATCACACAATTGTTTTGAACTTAATCCCAATTAAATGCAACATTTTTGAAGAGTTGATTTCTCTTTTGTTCCTTCACTGCATTTTGTTCGTCGATAAACAATAAGTTAACACTTTGATTTCTGAAAGCCTTTTTTCATCTCTGTTTAAATCTTTTGCCAGTAGACTGTATATATATCTTCTCAATACGTTGTAATGTATTGGTATCCGTCATTCAGTTTAAGTGCTGTCTGTACTGAAGGAAACGTCTCTGACGTGTTTATCTAGGATGAATAGTCTACATGAATCCTTGCTAAAGCTGTACTCGTGGTCTTAGCACGAGTGGCTAATTATATTCTTTCTTTGTAAACATGCCTCGCTGATAGGATATTGAGGACTCCACTTCAGTCTCTCTCCTTAACCTTGACCAGACAGAACAGACACCAGAGGTGAGTTAAAGCACTCCTTCAATGGAAGAACTATCTTAACAGCACACTACCCAGTTCACTTTAAAAAATCTAAAGAATTTATATTAGAAAAATAAGCATACAATTGTTTCTATGTAACTGAATTGTCACTTGAATAAGTTATAAATAATGAGTTATTTAAGGAGTAGTTACATTTATTTTACATTACATTGTTTTACATTTATAAGTTACATCTGGCCCTTTGAGGACAGCCATTATGCTAATGTGGCCCTCTGTGAAAATGAGTTTGACACCCCTGAAATAAACCATAATCTTTTTATACTCATGCTTCGTTTGCTGCTCCAATCAGCTGCATTACTCTGTTACCGTGTACCAAATAGCGACTACGTGACACGCCTACTGCCAGTAGCCTAATATGAGTCTTTTTTGAGCTGGGCTGGAGGCTACCATTGATTGGTGCACATGCGCACAAGTGAATTCCTGGTAAGGATGCAACCGTCCTGGTCTCAGAGCTCCGTATCGAGCTTATTTTGTAATTCTAAACAAGAATTTAAGTTTGAAAATTTTTGTATTTGCAGCATAAATGATCTTTTTCACGACATGTTGACAGCGAATGTTAATCAGCTCTGTTCTATGTAGCTGTCAATCACATGGCCCTGCCTAGTTTTTTTTTTTTGGGGGGGGGGGGGGATTGAACCATCGTGACCCATACGAAAATAAACTTGAACAAAAAAAAAATGATTGAGCTTTGTTAACTGTATAGATAGCTTTCAAAAATCATTAGAACCGTGTCTTTTTCTTCTTCTACTTTCGGCTGTTTAGGGGTCACCACAACGAATCATCTGTTTCCACCTAACTCTTGCACCAACTAACTTCATGTCCTCTTTCAGAACATCCATATATCTTGTCTTTGGCCTTCCTCTTGACCTCTTGCCTGGCATCTCCATCTCCAGCATCCTTCTACCAATATAACCACTATCCCTCCTCTGCACATGTCCAAACCATCTCAACCTGGCCTCTCTGACTTTGTCTCCAAAACAACCAACCTGAGCTGTCCCTCTGATGTGCTCGTTCCTAATCTTGTCCATCCTCGTCACTCCTAAACTGAACCTCAACATCCTCATCTCTGCTACTTCCATCTCTGCCTCTTGTCTCTTCCTCACTGCCACAGTCTCCAAATCGTTTTTAAGAGTGCCTTTTTCCCCATAGACTTGTTTATTAGGCAGAAATCATTCTGCCGCGCTCACCGTGATTTGGCATCAAAAACATGATAAAATCATGTTCGAGATAAAGAAAACATATATCGTTTCTCTATGAATAGAGCCAGAGGAGGTGTCGTCACAGCGGCCAATTTGTTTGCACTCTTCGTTTCCACCAGGAGGCACTCTAAAATAAATCTTACTGTTGAAAAGGAAAAAAGGATTTCTGTAGACTGTGGAAAATTTAACAATTTTTAATTTAGCAAAAAGTGTTTTTGAGCTATCCTTTGAAACCCAACTGTGGTCACTCACAGGTCAGTCCTCAGACGCTGCGACGGGCTCGGGCATCTCTGTCGGACCTCTCCTCTCTCGAAGAGGTGGAGCAGCTGAGTGTCCGGCAGCTGAAGGAGATTCTGGCCAGGAATTTCGTCAGTTTCTCCGGCTGCTGTGAGAAGTGGGAGCTGGTGGAGCGTGTCCGGAGACTTTACCGAGAGAATCAAGACAACCGCATATCCAGTGAGAGCCGCATGAACAATGCATTTATATGGAGCTAGAGAACAATTTCAGGGTCACAGGGCCTGCTGACTTCGAGGGAGAGGTGGGGGTTCACCCTGGATCGTCGCCAGTCTATCGCTGAGCAACACACAAATTCACACCTAAGATTATTCAATTAACCTGTTTTTGGAAGTACCCGGAGGAAATCGCTGCAAGCACAGTGACCACGAACCGGCAACGACCGTGCTACCCATTACGCCAACGCAAAAGTTTTTTAATTCACATTTCAAATTCTAATATTTTGGTAGATCTCTAGCTCCATACTTTTAAAGCAACCAATAGAATGATGCACTTGTGTTTTTCTACACGTATAACTGTTTATTTAATGTGTGTTCTTTTTTTTTTCACCAGTGGAAAATGTCAGCAACCCCGTCACCACAGGTACGACGTGATTTCATCTCATTGACCTTATTTTAATAAGTGATGAAAATGTTAATATTTGGTTTATTTGTGAGTTTTGTCTGAAGGTGCACCACATTATTTCATTGGGCGAGCTGCAAAATCACAGCACAACCCTGATAAAATTGGGACGATTGTCTTTCGAGTGAAAGCATTTTGCAAAATGCTGTGAACGAATGATGCTTTCAGAAAAGGAAGTGTTAAACAATCGTTTTCTTTAAGTGAATAAAAAGCCATGGAATTTGGCTGGTTCCGCACATTTTCTGTGGTTGTAGCGGTGACGCGTCCTTCGCTCTCTTCGTGTACACACTCGATGTTGAGACGCTGGCTCTGTTGGGGCATGCTATCGTTTCCACTACTTCTTGTTGCTCCTTACACGGATAAAAAGTTCCTAATGACTTTGGCTGATTGTTAGGGATCATTGTCCTGTTACGTGATGCATTTGGGGCCAATCATACATCTCCCAGATGGTATTACATTATAGATCCGTATCTTCCTCAGCATTGAGAATGACAGAAATCCATTTGCAGATATGCAGACCCAAATGTTCAAGGAATCTCCACCTTGCTTCACTGTCTACCCTTTTTTGCTGCAACTATTTCATTGAACAATTCTGGCCAAACTTCTTTGGATAGTAGACTGGTGAACCCGAGTCTCACCTCTCACATCTAGTTCTGGGGTGAAACAGAGTGAGGCCTCATGACGCGACACATCACCAGTCACAGTGACTCTATTGGTTTTCTATGAAACACAACAGAGCAACACTGGTGCAGCTCAATGCCGAATGTACGAGTATGTCTACCTGAAATAAGGAACAACTAAGGTCTGTTTCTTCGCTTAATTCTTTTTGATGTATTACAAAAGTATAGGATCTGACTCCGTATCAGTGGATACTAGAAATCAAATGACTCAAAATTCTTGATCTGGGTCATGGCTGTTCCTCAGCAACAACATGTTGTTTCTGTTTCAGTTCATGACTTCATTTCAACCATGATCCTTAGAAGAAACTCTTTGGTATAATTATTTGATGATCACACATTTGGCTGTTACCCAACATAATCCCAGACTTTGTGCAAGTGTGTCTATGAGAATCGATGCTCGTTTGAGGGAAGAAGGTTATATTAGCAAAAATAAACAATCATTATTCATATTTCTGAAAGTATTTCATGTAGGGGTGGGCGATATCTCGATATTTAAAATATATCAAGATTTTTTTAAACTCGATATGAATTCTGGCATATCGTATATATCGATATAATGTCTATATTTAATTTTCGCCAATTTGCTTGTTTGGCTTCTCTGTGCTGCGCTCGTCCCCGCCTCCTTGCTTTTGTTCCCCCTCCCCTTGCCTGTCGTCTCAATCAACATGGCGGCGCCCGCAACCAGCCCGGAGGTTACAGAACTTGTTGCAAAAAAAGAATTGCTGGCTCCATTATATGGAAATACTTTGGTTTTAAGTCGTCAGACGAACAACAGACAGATGTCTACTGCCGTGAATGCCGTGAAAGTTGCTGCCAACCAAAGCTCAACTAATCTCCACAATTCTATAACGCGGAGTGTAGAATATGAAAGACAGAGCGCAAGGTGGTGTAGCATCACAGAGTCCGTGGCATTTCACATAGCGGTGGACATGGCACCCATATCCGTCGTTGAACAACGTGGCTTTAAACGTATGCTACAAACACTTGATCCCAGTCAGATACAGTTTACCCAGTCGGCATTACTTTTCGAGACAGGAACTCCCGCGACTGTACACTACAGAGAGAGCGCGGCTTGCTGCTGAATTGGAAAAGGTTACTTACAACAGAGGTCCTGCAAAGATGAGCTTGAGTTGTTTTTTTTTTGAATGAAAAGAAGGCAATGTGTATTATTTTACAGTTAAATTATTATTTATGTTATCAGGGATTTTGTTTATATTCTAAATGTTACAGGAGCACTTTGTTCCTATTCACTGCCTGTTTTTTAGTTGTTTTATTTTTGAATGAAAAGGCAATATGTATTTCTTTATTGTTTTATAATATGTATACAAGGATTTCTGAAAGAAAATTTGCAGAAGCACCTCTGAGCTTCAATAAAAAACGACTTTGACATTTGTATTATTTTTTTTTTGCAGTAGGGTTTTTTTTGGGGGGTGGGGGTGGGTGGTTATAAATCCTGTAAAGATATCGAGATATATATCGTATATCGAGATATAGCAAAATATAGCTTCATATCGCCCAGCCCTAATTTCATGATTATAGCACTTTTGACATCTAGCTAAAACGTTTGGATTGTACTATATTTGTACCATTGAAGTCTCAAAATGTACGGCAAACTATAAAGAGAACAGCTCTTACAAAACATCAAAATACTTTTAATATAAAAGTAAAAAAAAAGGTATATGTTTTGTGTCTTTAAAATGTAGTAACATCAAAAACATTTTTTGAGCCATTCCGCCGAATGGGTGCCATTTCTGTCTCCGGGACTTTATGTAGCAATAAAATAAAGTATTTGGTAAGCTTTTTTTAATGCTTATTTATACATATACTTTTCTTTTTGCAAATTTTAAATATTGATAAAATCAACATAAAAGTTAATTAGTTTTTCAGCAGGAAGTTGCATCACTTGGATCTTTAGAAGTCCATGGGAAGAGCAAAATTAAGTTCCATTCAATTTACATATTTAATTTTTTCATTTAAAAATACTATCATGCTACTCAAATTATTTCAGAAATTTAATTAGTTTAGTGTAAAAATCTAAATAAATTAGCAGAATTTCCTGGTTCTGTAATCATGTGCACCGTGTGGCTATTTTTTGCATGTTTTGCTGAAAACTCAGTCCTGTTACTTATATAAAGAATAACAAGAGGGTTAGTAACAAGAAAAACGGCACCCATCTTTTAATTCTAAGTGTAATAAACAATTTAAATAAGTTACTTAAGATGGAGCAATACACATTTGGATTAGGGTTAGGAATCGTTTGGTATTGGAATCTGTTTTGAAATCAAGTTAGAAAAGATGTTTTTCGAAGTTACAACAAGCTTTCATTTGGTGGAATGGCTCTTAATACGTTATGTGTATTAATATAACTCCTGCTGCCCATTAGAGAAATAACCTGGTGTGCTTTTAATTTTTTTTATTTTATAATAATAGCTGTGCTTTGCTCCTCCCAATTAAGTGGTAGCATATCCCCATCCAATCTGCAATGATGGAATCGGAGGTAAGGCTTATGATTGGTGGACATGTTCCCTGGTCACGCTCACCAGTGCACTGCAGTTTGTGATGCCATTGCACTTCAATCCCCTCTCCCTGCATGGCCACTGCTAGATGGCATGAAAGGAAAGGAAAGTGGCATTGTTTATCCTGCCATCGTTGCATATGCAGTGGAATCTGGAGTCATGGAACCTGCATAGTGTCATTTCACCCATTCTCTTCATTAATTTTCTCGTTGAAAGAAAAGGAAGGGTGTACGAATGTGGAGGTAGTGATGCAGCAAAATACTGTTTGCTGGTGTTCCATTTTTGCACAGATTAACTCTGGTTTTGGATGGACTAGGAGAAATATTGCTGGTAATTGTTGTAAACACCAACTGAAAAATATTAACCGTTGGAAAATAGTTTTTTTTATGTCAACCTATATTTGAGATAACGTAGGTCTTTTACATCAACTTATCTGTCGAAACAATTGACAAAATGCAAATGTAACTCAACCAAATAATCCATTTATGCACTGTATAAATAATAAATAGTTTGATTCGTGAAGGTATATGAAGTTAAGTTTTGTGAGACTGCCCTCTAATGGTGAACAACTGGAACACCCATGATGTAACAAGTGCTTGTTTGATGAAATGATGGCAGTTTAAATCATTGATTTACCTGAAAACATATATATATATATATATATATATATATATATATATATATATTTATTTTTCATCCAGCATGGTAACGTCTCAAAGCAAACATCACTTCTCCTGAAGAAATACGTTTAAATGAGCAAAGTGAGTGAACTTGACGGACCTGCAGAAAGCCTAGACTTGAATCCAATACAAAATCTATGATGTACATAAACATCTTCTTATTGAAAATATTAGTCATAGCCCATTGTAGAAGACAATGGTATACAAAGTTATAAAAAGAAAATGCGGCTTTATTTAGCAAAATAAAAATGTGAGAAAATGGGCAATCGTCTTTCAATTTTAACAGATACCAAATCAGTGCCATCTAGTGGTGAAAAGAAGGGATAACTCTTGGAAGTACAAGATCTGGGATATGGCTTGTGTTTTTCAAAGTTCTGGCACAAAAAACTCTTTTCATTCTCAATTTTACACTAATTTAATTGTATTTTGTGTACAATTTTGAGCTTTGTTGTGGAATTGTTGTGGAATTTAAAGAAGAAAAAATATTTGTAAAACAAAAAGAAACTAAAGAAATTATATCAATCATTGCCACAAAAAAGTAAAGTAGTAACAATACTCAAAAAAGGGTTGAGTCGATTAAAACAATGTGAATATTAGAATCAGAAAGAAAGTCAAGATTAATTCCTAAAAATAAGTGATGTAAAATAAAAGTATTGTGTAGTACATTATTTTTGGTGCATCACTACTGAAAGGTCAGTTCCGGTTGATTGGGAAGAAGTGAAATCTTTCCTGTTGTAAAATCTTGTCTTGTCTCTTGAACCTCAGATGCTGGTGGCACTCAGCTCTTCAACGATGACAACCTGTGTCGCATCTGCATGGATGCAGTCATCGACTGCGTGCTGCTGGAGTGCGGTCATATGGTCACCTGCACTAAATGCGGCAAGCGCATGAGCGAATGCCCCATCTGCAGACAGTACGTGATCCGGGCTGTGCATGTCTTCAAGTCCTAGAACACCTCCTAGGGGCTGAGTTGGTATGCGTGCTTCACTTCAGCGAGAACTAAAGATGTAGGAAGAAACTGATTTCTAGAATAATATGCAATGGACAGGCTGTGGTGCTTGACGGCTACCTTGACGTCCTCCAGTTTTGATGCAAACACCCAGAGAGTCCTGAGTAGAAAATAGGCAGGTCCTCTCTAGGACTCATCATGGATCAATGGATCTGGACATTCTTTAGGCAAGATTTTGTAGCATCTTGGAATCGGAACTTGAAACTTCCAAGAAACTTGAGACTGGTATTGTTCTGGACCCAAGGGAACATTATTATTCTCCACCAGAGCTTTCTGTTGGGTTTATTTGACCTTTAAGATATATATATATATATATATATATATATATATATATATATATATATATATATATATATATATATAATTTTTATTTTTCAAAGCTAACATTGGAGTCAATAGACTCAATTTCAACATTCCACTCTTAATCCAGTTTGATAATTGTCAATTTGTTTAGGAAAGTGTTTATAGGGACCTTTGTCCACTTTATAGGGACACATTTGAGGGGCCTCGTGGTGATGTTGGATGAGAAGTTGAGACTGCATGTGAATTATTCCCAAATATGTTGCAGGAGTTCCTGCACATCCGTGTCTATGGAACTTGCATTGTGAATTGGTTTGGATGCCTCAAACAGCTCCCACAAAGAAGGGATCCAAAGTCTCTTGGTTTCCTAAAGCATTCAGCTTCTACGTCTGGCACCAGTTGCATGACATTGTACATTGCACCTCAGTTTGGTAGCTTTTTGGTAGCACCTCAGTTTGGTGGACTTTTAATGGCTATTCCACTCCATTGTGAGCTATGCACCACTTCTTGTTTTGACAACCATTTTGACGAGGTTCCATAACCGAGAAGTGTGCTGTGACGCATAAAGACTTGCAGATCACAATTAAGCTGAAAAAGTAATCCCTGGATCAGCACTTGAGCGCAACATGCCCCTCCTCCCATGACAAAACTATGCAACAGTGTTGTTTTTCAAGAGAAGCTTGCGTAATCATGATGGTTACATTGTCTACAACACACACTTTGTGGAAAAGAAAGAAATATATACTGCACTGAAAAGATTTGATTCCATGCAGTAGAAAACTGTAATAAGGGGTCAAGTTTAGCATCTGAAAAACAACCTCACAACATAAACCCCTTTCATTAGCAGGGCTGGCTCTAGGCATGGTCAAGGTTGAGGTAGTGAGGTAGACACTCTGTCTACCTCGCTGCAATCGCACTCTCTGCATTTGCTTGAATGTTGCCCCATGTGAATCGGACGTTACAGTATGAGGCTCCAGACTGGACGTGTTTGAAGCTGGTGCTGATGCTATCGTCATTAAGTTTGGCTACTTTCTGAGCTGGGTTATTACTAAAGTAGTTCTCTGGTCCCCTTGCTGCTCTCCCTCTAATAATATGAGGCACCAGATTGGAGGAAAGTCAAGTGAAACTAGAGAGGGAGAATGTGTGTGAGGTAGAGCTAGGTAGATGAAGTGTCTACCTCGTTGCATTCGTCCTCTCTGCGTTCACTTAACTGTTGTCCAGTCTGGAGCCTCATACGATCGTCATAGCAACATCACCAGTGAAATTAACCTGCATTTGCCTACTTCTGAGCTCGGGTACTTGCATTAAGCAATCTGATTGGGTGGCGTCTCCGTTGGAGTGTGAAAACATGATCCTTGTGAGATTTTACACCATATATATGTTTATTTATATATTTAAATAAGAAGTCCACCTGGGATGTATGCCAGCCCTCTTGTTGGCAAGAACCGAAAAGACTTTTCCATTATCTCCACTCTCATATTCCCATCATTTCCTCTTTACTGCACTAAAGTAAATAGTAATGAGGACGTTTGCAATCTTTCTAGGTGCCTAGGTGTTTTGTTTCGTACCTCTGTGGCCATGAAACTGATTGGAACATTTGAATAAATATATTTTTTTAAATGGATTGAATAGGTTTGAGTGTATATATAGGTTAAATTTAAAGGAAGTGCGAAATTGATTAAAATAACATCCTGTAACTCAATTGTTCAATTTCACAAAACCATACAGAATGATGAGAGGCTACAAGTATTCATTTTGATACTGTGCAATGTTTGTCCTGGAGGGTGGCAGTCCTGCACAGTTCCACAGGGTGGCTTATGAACCTTGACTGGTTCTAACGGTTAGAACCAAAACCCCCAGTTTTAACTAAATATTATTATGTTAAGCTGAATAACTAGAAATGTGCATATTGGATACCAATGGAACACTCATTCACACATTTTCAGTTAAAACTAGTGGAAGAAAGTAAATGTTCTTGGTGCCAAATGTATATCTAGTGCAGTTTTCCCCTCATTTAATTACCACTTAAGTGTGAAACATTCAGATGCAGAAGCCTCTTAAGTGCCATCTGAAACATTCTTCTGACATGTGTTTCTGGAATTTCACTTTTATGATGATTAATTGGTTCTTACAGTGAAATACACAGAAGATGCTGTGAAAAACACTTGTTTCTTAAGGAGCGACTGATCTGTGTGCTTTTGTAGCAAATATTTGAACTTGAATGCAACCACGAGCAGTTGTTGCATCACTGAATGCTGCTTACAGATGCACAATATTAATAATACACCACAGCAATATGATTCTCTGCAACATTCTTACTTTGAAATGGCTTTTATTATACTTTGTGATGCATTAGCATCTTTTAATTGGTTCTATTTTACATTAATCTCTAGTCTCTGTGTAAATGCTGCTCAGAAATGTTTATTTTTCTTATGGAATTGCTTCTTCAGATGGATTGCTCTGTTACTGTTTGTATAGAATTAAGATGAAATGGTGTGTATGCCTTTGTGGTATAGAATAAAGTGGCAAGAAAGTTTCTGCCGTGTTGAAATGTGATTTAAAAGTGTTTTGTTTTTGTTTGTTTGTTAAAATACTGTAATATTAAACTATATACGAGTGGGAGAACCTGAGTAAATGGCCAGAAACTGCAAAAATATTTTTTTGCTATTACTTTTAGTACAACTGCCATTTTTTTTGTTATCTTATATCAATTTCTTGAATCAAAATGTAACATTGTACTCCTTTAGTGCATATCCTTTAGCTAAATAAAAACAAAACTTCACACATACTCTGGCCACTTTATTAGGTACACCTTGCTACTATCAGCATAGATTCAACAAGTTACTGGAAACATTCCTCTGAGAGTTTGTGTCGACACAATGCTCAATTGGTTGTAATGGGCCCAAAGTGTGCCAAGAAAATACCCCTCCCCCCACACACGATTACACCACCACAACCACCCTGAACCACTAATACAAGGCATGATGGATCCATGCTTTCATGTTGTCAAATTCGGGTTCAACAACTTTTTTACGATCTTCCATTGGCCAATTTTGGTGAATCATAGCCTCCGTTGCCTGTTTGTGGCTGACAGGAGTGGTACTCTGCTGCTGCAGCCCATCCACCTCAAGGTTGGATGTTTTGTGTGTTCAGGGATGCTCTTCTGCAGACCTCGATTACACCATAGACTTGGTTGTGCATGAAAATCCCAGTAGATCAGCAGTTTCTGAAACTGTGAAGTCAGCTTGTGTGTCACCAACCATGCTACATTCAGTCATGCAATCACCTTTCTTCCTCATTCTGATGCCCAGTTTGAACTGCAGCAAGTTATTTTTATGTTAGGGAAAGTGCCAGAAATATTGACATATGCTAGTTTCAATTGCTTCCTGAAGCTTAAAAAGATAACAGTGAAATAATAGCAACTTTAAATTAAGTTAATGCTGAAATGGTTTTTTTTTTTAAATCAAGGCGTTTTAAAAACATTGAACTTCACAAACTGCATTTGGATGTTGCCAATGCAATCTTGTAGTTGTTCACATGTGGATTTGTGCAGAAATGATGTATTACATTTAGTTTCTTTGTATTTTGAACCATGTCTGGTTTATTTCAGGGGTGTCAAACTCATTTTCACCGAGGGCCACATTAGCATAATGGCTGTCCTCAAAGGGCCAGATGTAACTTATAAATGTAAAACGATGTAATCAAATGTAACATAAAATAAATGTAACTACTCCTTAAATAACTCATTGTTTATAACTTATTCAAGTGACAATTCAGTTACATAGAAACAATTGTATGCTTGTTGTTCTAATATAAATCCTTTTGATTTTTGTCAGCTTATGAAAACCCACATAACTCCATTAATGAAGGATCAAACTGTTCAAATGAACAAAGAAAAATAGCATTTTTGTCATTTGTTTAGCGAAAAAAAAACCTTCACAGACTGAAGGCGATGCATATCGATCATCATCTTTTATCATCAGGCTCAAGAAACAGTTCACAGATAAACTATTAGCTGTGCCTATTTCACATCTTGAAATTTATTTTAGCGTGAGAAATCGGAGGTGTGGCGTGAGAGATCATTTAAATGTGAGAGTCTTACGTTCATTGTGTGAGAAACGGCAGCTCTAGTTTCACTCGTGAGTGTGGATGTGGAAACACCGTTGCGGCATTGTGGGAAATGTAGTTTTTTTTCTTTCGTTTTCGTTCTTTTTTTTTTTAGACACTCAAAACTTTTAAGCTCTCGCGGGCCACATTAGATTACATGGCGGGCCACATTCTGGCCCACAGGCCTTGAGTTTGACACATGTGCTTTAGAGCCTTTAACTGAGTGTTACCAGTCATCACTGCGTTACTTAAAATAACAAAAAAGGGCAAAACGATGCACAGAAATAGAACATGTCCCGGATGAAAACACCTGATTGGCTGAAGGTTTCAACCAGTCATATACAGTATCACTCAAGACAACACAGCAAAAAATCTAAGGCTTAATAGAAATTAAACAAATGATTTCATAGGAATATGCATGAAATAATGTAATACCGCCAAGGTGTTAGCTGTTAAGTTGCATATTTTAACATGGATAGACCTGCTCACTTCCTGAATCAGCCTCAAGTGGCCAGTTGAGGGACTGAAGCATTCATTTTTATGCATCATGTGTATACATTTTGAATAAGCTTTTATGACAAAAATAGTCAGCCACACAGTCCTTTGTTTAATTACATACAAATATAAATAAGCAAATGTACATTAGAGTATTTTAGATGGCAAACAATGCCTTAACTTAAGTGGTATGCCTGGTGACTGATTACCCACCAGACTCCCTTCATCTGCCATCCTGAGCGATTAACAACAACACACCAATAAAGTCATCTGTTATCAGTACACCATTAACAATAATCACTTTGGAAGGAATAAATTCAAAAATATGACAAATACTGCATGAATGATGAAACCCAGCACAAGCTTAGAATAAAACTGATGTTTAGTTTGATTATCACCGGTAATAGAAAGCTGTGTTCTGAAATCAACCGAGGGTTGAGGAATTCCTGTTACAACTGCAGAGCAACACGCGTGGAAATTGGCACCGTAATTTTATAAATAGTCCATGAAAGATTAATCCACGTTCTAGAAATTCAAAGCAGACCACATTCATAAACACGAGTTTGTAACGTTTCAATACCAAAGACGTCAAAGGAAAAGAGTTATCGAAAATGTTCATTATATTAAAAAAGAAATTCAACTATCTATATATTTACACCCAGAACTGAAGTGATACACAAAGCATTTGGCAGGGTTTTCAATAATAAGAGAGAACCACCAGGTCTTCACAGAGATCTTCACAGCGTTGAAGTCCTGCACATCTGCTTTTCTCTGCAGCCCTCACAAAACTCCCAGTACACGTACAGCTTATAATGTGCGAATCCAGCTTCAGTCCAAACGCTTGAGTGCACCTGATACATGGTATCATTGTAGATCAGTGCTCAGTCCTCCCGGGCACTAGGGAGCGCCGTTGAGTTTTTGCAGCAGTTTATCGTCTTGTAGTTGGAAAGGAACAATGACGGACATCTCAGCGATGAAGCGCTCACACGCCTGTCGGGTCACCTGCTTGCAGAAGCGAAGGTCAATGCGGCAGATGCTCCCGCAGCGTTTGAAGTAGCTCAGCGACTGATCAGTCACTCTGTTGCACACTGAAGAGATGGTTGAGACAGGGTGAAAAAGAATTAACACTTTTACACCTTTAAATACAATTCTTAACAAGTAAATACATATAATATAAAAAGAATATGTATATTAAAAAGAGTGGTGGGCAGTAACGGCATAAATGTAATTCCTTACTGTACTTAAGTAGCTTTTTCAAGTATCTGTACTTTACTCAAGTATTTTAATTTGGGGAGACTTTTCACTTTAACTTCACTGCATTTCAAAGTCAAATATCTTACTTTTCACTCAACTACATTTTTCAAATTCAGTCGTTCCTTTGTATTTATGAGTGTATTAAAAATGTAATTGGTCATGCGCAAGCCACCAATCAGGGTTCTGTTTTGAATTGTTTTGGGGGAATCTATTCAGCGCGAATGCAATTCAGTTCAACAGTAGCGTTTTTTGGGATGCCTTAATAAATGAAATAAACTCCCGAAACTAGTTTCTGTTGAGGTAAACTGTTATATAACCAGGTTATAATTATGCACAGAGGCATTTAGGTACAATATAGTAAAAGAACATGATAAAGGTATATTATAGCCATAATAAATTACAGTACTTTGTACACTTAAGTATAGTTAAGGCAAATTCTTTTGTACTTTTACTCAATTGAAATTCTGAAGAGCACTTTTACTGGAGTAATATTTTAATGAGTGTATCTTTGTCCACCACTGATTTTAAAGTTTTAGACACTGGGTCACTCTCCACCCCAGACTCTGACTTAATGATCAAGCACTGTCTCACTTTATAATGTACCGTATTTTTCGCCGTATAAGACAGTTTTTCTTCCCCAAAACTGAGGGGGAAAAGTTGGTGCGTCTTATACGGCGAATGCTGTTAACTTTTACACAGTTGATATAAAATATTTTACTACAGTATTTGGTTCAGAATCTTTTTTTTCTAGATCTTCCTCATTTAAAATTGGGTGCGTCTTATACGGCGAAAAATTCGTTAAATGAGTCATATTTAAAATCGGAATATGGCCTGTGAAATATTGTATCAATCAAAGATGCAACTGTAAACAAATCTCTCTGTTCTGTACGCGTCATGGTTTTTAACCAAGTTTTTCGGTTCGGATCTGATGGCTTAGCAAAGTGTATTTTTTTTTTTAAATCATTCTTTGTATAGATCACATGAACAGATAAATCAAACATAAAGACACAGTTAGAAAAATGTGTATGTTAAAAATAAAAATAGGTTGATGGAAACACAGCTAGTGACTATGAAAAGGATGGACGACGCTTCCTGATATTGGGACGTTTGAGAGAGCGGCCATGACAGACAGAGAGGGGGTGCACACGAGCCAGATTCACATAAAATAAGTTATGTAAAATTTATTTTGTAACAAAACAATAATTTGAGAATGGCGTCGCGGAATTAGATTGTTGGCAGCGTGATTGATCTTTCTCACAATGTGATGACAGATGTCAATCATATGGTCTCGCTTGTTTTTTATTGTTCACTGTATAGATAACATTCAAAATGCATTAAAACCGTTTCTGCAAATACCGTCATTTCAGAGGAATTCATTCCTAATGTTTGGGCATAGCTTCGTATTGGCCGATAATTCTTCTGCAGTTAGTCATATGGGAGTGGGTGATCGTCGCATCTTAGCTGTTTGAGACACACTTGGTCTGAACGAACGTGCCTTCAGTTGACGAGGAGACAACGTCACAACGCAATGCGCTGTAAACAGATATTAATGATTGGCTAGTGGTTTTGTAGGTTTGTTGAGGGTAATGTCTGATCCATTATTATCATCTAAAAAATATTAAGGACGAAAATTGTGATGCAAGAGATCAAAACATAATTATTTTGGGAATAATTGCAGAAGCAATGACAGTTATTTCAACGACATCAACCTTCATTATATACGCCTCTGAACATTCTTCTCCAGCAACTTTTAACTGTGAGAGAGCGTGTCTGAATGGGGATTGATGTGGAGAAAGCTAAAAATTGCCGACTTGGCCTTTCAAACACAGGTCGCTTTTAGAAAGAAAAAAAAAATCGGATACGCATCCAAACTAGAACCACATGAGAAAGTGTCATGAGTCACATTTGAAAAATCTGCATTGAGCCATTCAGATCATCAAAAATGGAATTCTATCGCAGTGGGCTGCAGTTTGAATGTAGCCTGAAACTTGAAAATTTATTCCAAAAACAACCTTTTTTGCAAATTCAATGCTGCTAACTGCGAATATTGGTATTTAAATTCACAAACATTTTATGTGTTGCTTATTTTTTGCTTATTTTTAACTCAAAATTGCCTTTTCTCTTTCAAATCCTAATTTTCAACTTGCATTTTAAATCTTTGTCTCGAGACTTTATTTTGCGATGCTTAGAATAATTCTACTGCTTTTAGCACATTTTCAACCAACATTTCTAAAGTAATCCAATACGTATGAGCCCTAGACACAGATAAAACATGTCCAAATCTATAGATTAAACCTGGGGCAACAAAAACATTGGGAAGTGACTGTATTTCCAACATTACAGTTACACTAGGACTACATTACAGTTCCTTCGAAAACTGCTAGCGGTTTAGGGCAGCGGGTGATCACTTAGATTTCTCTTTTTTCACTTTTGCACAGAGCGTTTTGCTGCACATACCAGAGAGGTTGACATCGGTGAGCGAGTCTCTAGACGTGGTCCCAGCAGCACTCAGCAGATTTACTGACTGGTCGTTGATATGGTTGCAATAACTCAGGTCCAAATGCGAGAGGAGTGGCATATTCTTAATGATGAGACGCAAAGAGCTGTCGGTGATGTCCAAACCAGCCAGACGCAGGTCAGTGACATTGCGGAGTTTACTGCGTGAATCCATCTGACCTTTTTAGAGTCACACCAAACAGTGAACACGTGAACACGTAATCATTTAGCCTTGACTGTTATTTGAAACTCTGATGTGACGTATAGTTGCAAATTACCAGGTCTGTTGTCTGTTGGAGGGGATAGTAGATCCCTCATCTGGGGGTCTTTGAGCCCCTCCACCCACTGCAAGTCGAGAGTACGCAGTATAGGGCAACTGGATGTACAGAGAGCCGATACAGCGACCCATGAACATCCTGACAGTAGGAGAATCCTCAATCCTGAGGCCACAAATACAGGCATTAACAGAACTCTACACAACACCAATCGAACGGAATCGAATGACCACTCACCTGGTAAACGGTTGATTAGCCAACTTAACTGCTTCTTGGAGATGTTTGTCCAACTCAGGTCCAGGGTGAGGGGCTGTCTGCGAATTATGCCACTCAGCATGAGTGGCGTGATGGACTTACAGCGTTTCAAGTCTATACGAGTCCATAATCTCTTGTCACAGCACCTAAAAACCATAGAATTCAAATGACTGTTTTACAGTGTTTTTAGAAATAGAATTTCAGCCTTTTCTAAAAGTAGAAGTTCTAGGCTGTTATTGAAATATTAATCATAATCCATCACAGAAGACTCTGGAAGCAAGGTTTAAGAGAATTAACCAAAAAAATGCTGCTTTATTTAGCTTAAACACAGAAGAAGCTAACAGCTAAATACCAGGCTGCACTGAGGAAAAGAAGAGACAGGCTTCAAAGACTCAAGTGGCCAAACACGGAAAGAGACCAAATGTCTCTCAGCAACTTCCTTTAAAGTACATTCAGTACATTCCTGGTTGTGTTGTAACTTCACCGTCCTTTCACTGTCAGCTGACATCCGCCAGGTTTTGTGTGCAACCACAAATGGATGTTCTGTCTGCATCTGAGGCTTTCTTGCTGCTTTTAAAAATCTGTTTGAATCCTGGATTGCAGATGGTGAACCCAGATGTTTGTGATGCGCTACCGGAGCATAACGATCTGAAGTCCTTGGTTGGCCATTGAGCTGCACGTTATCTCCCAATATTTGATTAAAAATATTAAAACGTGCAAAAAACGAAGCCTAAACGAAGCCTTGGGCAAAAAATAAAGCCAAATCTGATTACGTTTTGTTTGGTTCTGTTTGAATATGGTCTTTGAAATTTATTGTTTTTAAGCTGCTGTACTTCAAGACTAGATGATTAGCTTTACAGTGTTTTTTTTTATTATTGAATTAAATTAAATGTCACTTTTTGAAAAGTTTTAAATATTGGGTGTAGATTTGTGAAAAATATGATAATCCGTTCAAATTACATTACATTTCATTTACATTTATGTATTTAGCAGACGCTTTTATCCAAAGCGACTTACATTGGGAAGTATTTTTAAAAATGTATTATTATTGTTAATACCTAATATTATTACAAAAGCAAATATATATATATATATTAAAAACATGTTAAACCACTCAAATAAAATGTATAAATACAATGTACTATTATTGTTATTACCTAAAAATTTCTATTTATACAATATTTTTTCTGAACTATTTTGATTGTAGTATAAACTTCCCTTCAGAGATATTTTTACTCTTCAAATACTTTTAAATCATTTCCATGCTTGTGTACAAAAATGAAGAGGCACTTTAACCGTTCTATTTGAGAAAACTTCTTAGCAGTTTCTTTATCTTATATCATTTTAGTCATTTTCCAGTTTAACTTCCAGTTCAAACACTTTATACAACACTGGGTAAAAAGAGTGTTCTTTCACCTCATGCTATAGACATTTCAGTAACACCATCAGAAGAACAGGTTTAATATCGATTTTATAATCTTGCTTTTAATTATGAACTGAAAAAAAAATTCTCACCAGCGATTCCATGTCCGGCACACTCGCATACACACACAAAGCTCCCGGTGGCTCAAATGGCTAAAGATGGCCATCCATGCTTCTCTTGGAACTGCGTGATTGCGCCCATCAGCTAGTGGTAGCCTGTCTGGAGGAGGGCAGATTGGAGGCGGGCGGATCACATGACGCTCCATCTGAACGCACTTGGGCGGGGAACGCGCAGGAAGAGGTCTGACAGCAGGCGAACTGCGGTTCAAGCCAAGCGGAGTAATCTGAGGAGAGTACAAGTGCCCAAGCGCCCAAGATGTTCCGTTCATTTCCCTGGCTCGTAAGTGGGCTCGCTCTCCTCCTCCCTCTCCACCTGTTCCTCTGTCAACCCCTCCTCCTCCACCTCCACCTCCGTTCCCAGCAGTCCCATTCCGCAAGCCTCTCTTAGGTTCCTCGTTCTCGCTGTCCTCGGGTTCACTCTTCAGCGGCTGCTGGTTCTCGTTGGCCAGCGAATGCTCGGTGCGCCGAATCTCCATGTTGAGCTGCTTGCTGAGTTCTGCGCTGAGCTGGCGGTTCTGGGGTCTTCGCCGGTGTCGCTTTGTCCGAGCGCGTGGCATCTTCTCTTGAGTCTCACTTCCTTCGCTGCTCGGTCCAGCCCTTGGCGAGCTGCACCGTGATGCATCGCTCTCAAGTGAGAGAGACAGGTTCTTTTGTGCGGGGCTGCTCTCCCTGCGTCGCTTGATGTTACGGTCCTCCTCCTCATCCTCATCATCTTCCTCTTTTTCTTCCTCATGATCCTCTTCTTTTCTTAAACTGTTGAACTCCCTCAAAGATCTGAAAAGTGCATCTCTCTCCTCCCGCCTCTCTTCCTCACGACCTTCCTCCTTTCGTACGACACTGTAGTCTTTCTTTAATGAACGACGAGGTTTCTCCAGCCTCTCTTCCTCTTCCTCAGAGTTGTCTTCCTCTTCTTCCGTTTTCATGTGCATGAGCTTGGGAATCAAGGAGTCTTCAGGTCTCCAGGGTTTCTTCTGGTAAAAATTTCAACAAACATTAGACAACAAATCAGCGATGGTAGACCGATCGAATATTGATTGGCTCTTACCTTCTTTTTGGCACAAGAGTCCTCCTCCTCTTCATCGTCATCAAATAACTTCCTCTTCTTCCTCAGGAAGTTGGGCACTTCAGATCTCGGCCTTGACAGGCCACTGGGAGACAAGAGTGGTGGAAGTCTCGTTGGCAGATCTTCGGTCTTCAGTCTGGGGGTTTCGTCCCGCTCACTCTTCCTCTTGGTGGATCCAGAACCTGCAGCAGGCTGTTCCGCATCCTCCCGTCCAGATTTTTGCTCCCTCAGCAAGGATCCTGGCAAGTTGGATGCGTACTTGAAGCCGGGGCCCCGTTTTTGCTTGCAGGCCAAAGAGTGGCAAGAACATAGAAAAAACTTTATACCTTTTGGATGGTGTATATTTATCCTTTAACCAAAATTCTGTGGTTTATTTCCAGTGGATCAAAGAAAATATCTTTTGAAATTCTTTTTGCATTTCATTTGCATTTCAATCTCGTCTGATAGGTATATTACAAACATGCTCACTAGTGGGACGAATTTGCTGGTTGAAATATGTACACATGTGCCATACGATTCACAACTTTAAATCAGGTTTTGTGAATTGAAAAAATTGCACATCTATAGAAATGGTCGAGGACAAAATTTGAATTCACCGTTACAAGTACAATATTGTAGTTAGAAGTACAAAATGTAATTTACGTAATTATGGCTGCAAAATGATTTTTTTATTATTCCATATTTTAGAGGTAAACGAGGCACATCTGTTTCAGGCAATCAGGTCGCATATACTCACTTTTCCAGTTTTTCCAGCGTAATTGCATTTTGGACATTCCCAGCAGTTAGGAAGCTCATCATTGACCACACCAGATGCATCCTTCACCTGTATAAGAAAGACATCAGACTTTAAAAAGGCACATTTTAAAGCAAAATTTAAAGGCACAAAATGTTTTAATCATTTGAATTGTGGTCCAGTCTTTGTCTCTTATTACAAGACAATTATCTTATAAAATGACCATGGTTTTCCTGTGGATGAGTTTAGCCTTGAACACACCTATCCAAATTTTCGATCCAAACTTTCGTGAAAAAATGCGCCTTGATTGAGAACCATGGGCGCCATTGGGACATCACACATTAAGATCGAATTAATTTTGCCATATCAGATCTCTAAGTAGAACCACCAACTACCACTTCTTACTCAAAGAGCTACTTGTTGACGCTCATCCTACATTTTCATTGCAACTTTGTACAGGAAACAGGAAAGAAATAACTCCACAAATCTTCTCTTTTAGGATATAAACTGCTCTACAGCCATGATTTTTTTTCAACATGTTCTTTGATTTCTTCTCTTCCGTTTTCCCATGTGGCGCAGAGTGCGTCTGTAGTACCGTAAACGTCATCTTCAGACAGGGAGCTGGGTCTTTCACTTAGACAAATAGCAATCTGAAGATTCTGGGGAATCTCAATTCAGATTGGTGTGTAGAGGCCTTAAGTGCGAACTGGTGACATTTGAAGTGACCAAATGCATAAACAATCATTTTGAGTGGACGGTAAAATTCTTGAGATAAAAGGAACCAAAGACATGTTAAAACCGCTCACGACGTCATACTTCTTAATCAATTTGAAATAGATGACACAGCTAATGTCAACCTATATCCAGATAACGACCCAAAACACACCACTAAAACATCTGTACCGTAGGGAAAACCTCCCAAAAACTGTAGCTGCGCAGCATAGACATGGACTCTAAGCTCTGTGATTGGTCAGTATGGGATCAGAGCATTTCTGGAGTGACATCAAACATATCTGAGCATCTCTACCAGGAGCAAACACCAACACAAATCAAGGCAATAAACAATTAATACGAATGCTTCGAGTTATGAAATGTTCGAGATACGAAACGTCTCGCTGGAAATTTTTTGCTTCGAGACGCGAAGAAAAATTTGAGATACGAACTATTACAAGCTGTTCTGCTGTATTTTCCGCTTGACGTCATATCTCCCAGTGCAAAAAGGGTCTGATGCAACATTATGTATAGATTACTAATAATGTGCTATAACAAATGTTAGAGTCAAGGTGTCATAAAAGAAATACCGTCTATAACGTGGTAAGTACTGTTCTGTAGCGCAATTTAGAGGAACCCAGTGACGCGTCCTCAGAGGCGTCTCTCCATTTATCTTTGCTCGTGCTTGAAACCGTGTTAATAATTCGTGAAATATCTCGAGAAAGTTAACTTTAACTTATGTTTAAGAATTTAACTTATGGCCGTAACGTTTTGTAATACGATACAAACTGTTTGACATACGAACGTCACCCTAATTTTGTATCTCGAGGTACCACTGTATTTAACTATTCAGACTAAGTTTTATTTTTGTAATACCGAGGTTGACTCATAGTGTATAGTGCACTGCTTCCTATTCAGTCTGACCTTGAGGCAGTTTGGATGGACGATCTCATTGCAAATGGAACACTCCATGAGCATAGCATTAAACTTTTCATCTTCGTCTTCGAGGGTGTCTTCTTTACCGGCTTCACCACACACCACACACACTGCTGTGTGAGGCAGCACGGGCTGTTGAACAAAGCAAAACCATAATGAGATTTATAAGAGTATAATTTATTTAAGTTATAAGATTGGTAAATATGGCTTTAACATAAAACAATTGATCAAGGTTTATTTTCTTACCGCTATACACTGCCTCATAATGCACGACTGTTTCATTCGGCCAGGTCCTCCAAACTTCTTCATATCCTTACAGAAGTGACACTCTCCACACTCCGTTCGAACACACGCCTCACATTTCCGGCACCGCGTACGTCTGCGGCGAGCTCCAGAGGAGGTGCGGTTGGATGGCAGCTTAACCGCTGTAGCTGTGGATGATGACGTGCCAGCCGACGGTGTTGTTGCTGTTGATGCAGCCATCTTGGGTTTGGGTTTGTTCGGGAGCCGCTGCTAAAGGACAAGAAGATTCAGAACCATTGAAAAGTCTAGTCACACCATCCTCTACACAAACACAATGAATGTACTGAGAAATCATTGAGCACAAATCCTGAAACTCTGGTAAATAAGTACAACTTTAGTACAATTATTTGTACTGCCAAGATGTGTTTGTTTGTTCAACAATCCAAATGTAGTAAAGCTGTGAAGCTTTATTGTACTAATGATACATGTTAATGAATAAAAAAAAAAAAAACGTCGTCCATTTTTTTAAAAAGTATTCACATTTAAAGATTACAGCAATATTTTGAATCAAATTCTGCTCTGGTAACCATGGCATTTTCTTGGCAATTTAAGGTACATTTTAAATGTCTGCCAACCCTAGCCTTCATTCAAGTTTTGCAAATCAAAACCAAAGATGGCGTCTCATGCTAGTTAGTAGGGCTGGGCGATATGAAGCAAAAAATATATTTCGATATATTTTGCTATATCTCGATATACGATATATATCTCGATATCTTTACAGGATTTATAACCACCCCCCCCCACCCCCAAAAAAACCCTACTGCAAAAAAAAAAAAAATACAAATGTCAAAGTCGTTTTTTATTGAAGCTCAGAGGTGCTTCTGCAAATTTTCTTTCAGAAATCCTTGTATACATATTGCCTTTTCATTCAAAAATAAAACAACAAAAAAAGAAAAGGCAGTGTGAAGGGACAAAGTGCTTCTGTAACATTTAGGATATAAAAAAAATCCCTGATAACATAAATAATAATTTAACTGTAAAATAATACACATTGCCTTCTTTTCATTCAAAAACAAAACAACTCAACTCAAGCTCATCTTTGCAGGACCTCTGTTGTAAGTAACCTTTTCCAATTCAGCAGCAAGCCGCGCTCTCTCTGTAGTGTACAGTCGCGGGAGTTCCTGTCTCGAAAAGTAATGCCGACTAGGTAAACTGTATCTGACTGGGATCAAGTGTTTTTAGCATACGTTTAAAGCCACGTTGTTCAACGACGGATATGGGTGCCATGTCCACCGCTATGTGAAATGCCACGGACTCTGTGATGCTACACCACCTTGCGCTCTCCGCTCTGTCTTTCATATTCTACACTCCGCGTTATAGAATTGTGGAGATTAGTTGAGCTTTGGTTGGCAGCAACTTTCACGGCATTCACGGCAGTAGACATCTGTCTGTTGTTCGTCTGACGACTTAAAACCAAAGTATTTCCATATAATGGAGCCAGCTGTTCTTTTTTTGCAACAAGTTCTGTAACCTCCGGGCTGGTCGCGGGCGCCGCCATGTTGATTGAGATGACAGGCAAGGGGAGGGGGAACAAAACCAAGGAGGCGCGGACGAGCGCAGCACAGAGAAGGCAAACAAGCAAATTGGTGAAAATTAAATATAGACATTATATCGATATGTACGATATGCCAGAATTCATATCGAGTTTAGAAAATATCTCGATATATTTTAAATATCGAGATATCGCCCACCCCTACTAGTTAGCATCAGTAAAGACCTCTACTTGATTACAAAACATAAATAATGTTGTTTATTTAGTTTGTATGGAAAATTGAGACGCTCTACTAAAACCTAATTAATTAAGCAAATATCTGTACAACTCTTTGCACTTTCGATTGATTGAAAATGCTGAATGCACTAAACATAAAACATTCAACGATGTCTGGAATCTAAACCCTGAAGAGATTAAAAATGGCACCTACATCCGATCTACATTAGTACCTCTCTGGCACAAATGTAAAGTTGATGCTCAGTGGCAATGCATTTGCTGCTTATTACACAGCTCTCCATGGTTCAAAGATTTTTCTCTCCTTTTTCATTGGCTATTCATCCTCCCACGGTTCCTGTAAGAAACCACTGTGCCTCAAAATAACCCACGCTCATATCCTTTATTCCTCTCCCCTTGAGATTTACAGCTTTTGATGGTTATAGTTTATCATCATTTCTAACTCAACTGCACTGTTCTCTGCCCCCGGTTTGCAGCCGCGTTAATTGAATTAAATTCTTTTGCTGCTGTGATATTTAGACGATCTCTAATATAGCAACAGTAGCAGAAGAAGCAGGTTGTGTAAATTCCAAATGTAGGCTTCACAAAAAAACTAAGACACATTTTAAAATACAATAGGATCTATATAAGAAAACGATGACCCATCTGTTCAAAGAGAAAGGGCTTTAATATTGACATCAAGTTCTACAGATGGATATGTGCAAGGACATTTGGTAGTTATTTTTAAATTAATCTCTTCTGCTTACATTTGTCCAGTGCAATAACCATCTAAAAAGATTTTTACTTTCACATAAATGTTAGTTTTTGGCTCACAGCTGAGATCTGAATACATTACAACACACAAGCACCAAACTGCAGTGCGAGAAATTTGTCCTTCTGCAAAGTAACCATAGCAACACAGCAGTTCTTGCAGACTGTGGAGTGAAGGAACACTACTATTCAACATCTAATTGGCTCGGAAGAGGAATCAGATTTTTTTTTCACAAGATATTTTCTCTGAGGGGCCAAAAAACAGCAGCACAGTGCAGTAAAAACGAACACAGTAAACGCCACAGTAGCTATATTTATCTTAAATAACTGCATAGAGGAGCAAATTGATCTGTATTCCCAATTTTTGCATTGTATCAGATGAACAGTTGAAAGAATCAACCATTCCCCAGTGTTATGTTTAATCATACCTGACTTAAACTGCAGAGAAGCACTGCTGACTCTGAAAATGTTTGCTATAAGAGCACAACATTGTTTTTGTGCTTTCGAAGAGATGCATCATAGCTGTGACCTCTATCCCTCACTGTCCAAGTGTGGAACTCAATATGAGAAATGGACATTTCAAAAAGAATCCTTCACCATAAACAATGATCACCAGCTGTCCAGAGACAAACCAGTATATATTTGAGGATCTAACGTGAAAAGTGCACCTCAAAGGATTACCAGTCTCGATTGATTACAAGCTCTGAACACCCTCTGCTCAACCCCTCAGTCAAGAGCGTTCAACGCTGCAGAAAATGGATTCTCTACTGATTTGAAAATGTCTAGATGCATTGGTCCTCCCCTTGCAGTGGAATCTATTTGTTTAATTTAAAACAGGGATTGAAGACATCATTAAACAATGAGAGCTAGTTGGTGTTTTTTTTAAGATTTTAAAAATACACATATTAAGGTAAATAATCTGAATAATAATGAAGAGATCTGCTAATCATAGCTTAGCATTTCACAGCACACAGACGATGTAAAGATGAGGTCCATTTCTCTCACTTACACATTCCCCTTCACCTGGAACCCGAGGGTAAAGGGCTGAAAAGTAACAACCTTTAATGAAAAGCCGTATTAATCATCCAAATTGTTCTGAAGGGTCAATAAATTAATCAAATAAAATACAGAGTCTATATTTAACGTCATTAGGAAGATAATGGTGCATTCTGTAGAATCACTAGTTTTACTGGAGCAATCAGCCATTATTTGCTTTTTACAGACTTGTATAATGGACATGGGACATGAAATCTAATTTTGATTTTTTTGTAAATTAAAAAAATTCAATTGATTTCTGGTTTTGAAGTGTGGGGTCCAGAATTTTGAAATCTTCTTTACCTTTGTTAAACTGGCACATTGGCAATTCAACAAGGCAAATATCACAGTGTATGGATGGATTAGTTATGTGCCCGCCCACAAAATGTTGTCATTTAATAATTATAAAACATAAAATAACTCATTTAAATTATAAGAGTGCTACTTATAGCAATTCTGACGTCCAACTGAGTTATCAAAAAGCTCACACATTTGAACTCTCTAATCTGTTGGCTAAAATCACATCATGTGATGTGCCATGAAGGGCAAAGTTGATTCTAGTTCAAATTGCAGTGCATTGTGCACAATTTTTTTTATTTAGTTTCATAGAGATGCATTGGGGTTGAAATCGGCGAGCACAGAGTTCTTCAACTATCAGTATCAGTTATCCTGAGCTGAGACCAGTTTGATTTGATTTAAAAAAATGCAGCTTGGCATCACGGTGGTGCAATGGGTAGTTCTGTGCCGGTTCGAGGCTCGCCGGTGTGACCTTCCTGAAAGGAGTTTGCATGTTCTCCCCGTGCTTGTGTGGGTTTCCTCCGGGTACTCCGGTTTCCTCCTCAACCTCAAAAGGGAATAAGCGGGTTGGAAGATGAATGAATGAACATGCAGCTTAGTTTATGTTTCCTGGTAGTCCCAATAGTTGCAAATGTAACCAATCTTTTTCTAAAACAAGAAAACGTTAACTTATGCTAACATTAGAATCTGTGTTAGCATTCCTAGCTAGCTGTTCTACTTATTTCTATATAAAACTAGTTGAACTACTAACATTGTTTAAGTACATTTATTAAATATGAACTGCTTCGAATTTATGTTTTTTTTTTTCTGACAGCCATATAAAACCAAAAGTCTCAGTTCTCAAGCAGAGAGATTTGTTAAAGGCCCATTGATCTTAAATGGGACAGCACTGTGATAAAGTGGGTAGTACTTCTGGCTCTCTGTTAGGTCACCAACTGAACACTTTCCTGAGGAAAGTCTTTCCTGACATTGCACTGGCATTCTTCTGTATTTTCCTCTAGAGATTAATATAAGGAGAGTGAATGGTGAGTGAATGTGACCTTGTCTTTCAGGAAATGTGAGCTGAAAATGGGCAACAGCCCACAACAATGGTCAAGCAGATAAAGAAAATTGTTACCTTTTTGTAAACGAATTCAAGAGGCAGAATTTGAAATAATGTGCACTAAATACGACAATTTAATTTGCTTCCCTAAAAATAAGGATAAGCGAGAAATCTCTACATTACTGGCAAATTGCACAAAAGACAATGAGAGTACATTTCAAACAATCCTCCTTTGTATAGATCATATGAACAGATTATTATTATTTTGCTAAACCAACTACAGTAACGCATCTTTAAAATGCCAGCAAAGGTGAGTCGTTTTGAAAATGCTCCCGGCTTAATAAAATAGTCGCAATATCAGTTACAAATGCGTATTTTGATATGCAAATGTATATTAAAATTTGCAAATGCACTATCAGGCTCCTGGTTGGGTGTTGTGGACCAAAAGCCAAATGCAGCACCAAAACCACGTGTTCCACAGCACGTTTGCAAATCAAAATACACATTTGGAAGTCTTGATGCACATTTGCAGATCAAAATACGCAAAATATGCTACTATTTTATTCCCATAGGACGATGCCATGGTCATTGCGTTACTGAGCCAGGATCTCTTTGCAAGCTAATGAATCCACCATAAACAAAATAACATCCCACAGTTCATCACACCTGTGTATACTACGAGTGCTTCAGTGAGGTGTGCTATTTGTGTGAGAGCTAATGAACAAAGTATGGATCAATTTTAAATATTGTAGGGTTTTAAAATTTCGAGTGTGTTCAATTTTTCAAATGTTGTTTTGTTTCCATTATTAGTCGATTTCAGCGGGTTTGTGCATTGCTGGTTTGGTTAGCATAACAACTAATTTTGCTGTGTCATCATTTACTAGTCAGTAATCCTCTTGGTTATGTTGGATCTGGACATATATAAGTTGGTGATTGATTTTACATTTGCCACTACCTCTTTTGTATTTTGATAACCCCCTCATAACTAGGGGTGTAACGGTTCACGGGGATGTATTGAACCGTTTCGGTACGGCCTGTTCGGTTCGGTACACTTGCGTACCGTTTCGGTATTCGGTATTTTTATTAAATTATATAAATGTATTATTAGCGCGATATTAAGCGCAGCGGAACTATGTTCCTAGGTGAGTTTCCGCACGGACGCTATTGAGTGAAGCACGAGCTGTGAGAAATGGACACAGCGAAAGAGAAGCCAGAGCTTGAAGACACCTCACTACGGTCTCCTGTTTGAGAACACTTTGGCTTCTCTGTTAAAATACATAACGGGGATAGACGAGTGGATAAATTTAAAGTTGTATGCCGACATTGTTCCACGGAGATCGGGCAGGCAACACATCTAACATTTTCTTACTGCTGGAGATATTGTCACTGCAACCAGATCTGTGCTCTCTTCAGAAAATGTGGATAGGTTAATCTATCCTATCTATCCTAACTAGTTGCAGTATTTCATTTTTTATTTAAAAAAATGTGTTTTTCTTTATAAAGAGTGCAATTTATTTAAAATATCACCCAAATGTGTCACTTTTATTTATTTTATGCAAGAATTCTATTGTGTATTGGCAGCTTTTCAAAATAAAGATTATGTAAGTTCTTATTGTTTTGTACCGAACCGAATGAACCGAACCGAACTCTCCAAGACACTGTACCGAACCGAATACGATTTTACCGTACCGTTACACCCCTACTCATAACCCATCCTGGCATTGTCCATCGCAATGCTTCACATTGGACATCATCAAAGGCAAAATTGCTCTACATCTCCCAAGCCTAATGACAAGCCGCACCTCAAAGATTCAGGAATTGGCCACCATTTGCAGGAGTGACTGTCAGCTATGGCGTGTCGGCCATTAAAACGTGATGCAGCACATGAACATGGAGATCAGCGCGGGAGAAGCTGACTATTTGCCTCTGCTGGGAGCAGTGGATGGATGCAATGAGAGCCACCAGGGATCGTCAAAGGGGCCCAGGAGGTGCCCACCAACTGGTTCTAGAGTGTCATCACAGGGCCAGCAGAGTCACTGGGGCTCAGCTGGATTCCCATTGCCCATTTTACGACAAGCAGTTGATGTCAAGGAGCATAGATCCAGTAAGCCTGGAGTAAGGTGGATGCACCAGCACGGTGGGATGCCATACCTTTACCCTTGTCGAACTTGCTCACCACCAGCTCCAAGAAGCGCTGAGTGACTTTTAAATATTTTTGGGGGCAAAATATTTTATAAAAAAAGCCCTGTGTGGCCTTGAACAGTGCCTCTCTTGCCAACCGCTAAAAAACATTTGTCTTACTATCCATCAGCGAATAACATGACCATCACAGGCAACAAGCAGTAAAGAAGTAGCTCTGGGTGGGAAGGTTTGTAATGTTACAAACAAAGTAAACTAATAACGGTTTAGAAGGCATTACAGTTCGGTGGTTGACCAAGTGTCATAAAATCCCACTGTTTCAGATTAATGCAGTCAAACACTTTTTCAATGACGCATGGATATCGACAGCTTAATGTAGGACTTAATGTAACACTTTTGTTTGGACTTTCTTTGCTAAAGTGCCTGCATCTTTACATTGGATAAATTAACTCATGAATAATTCTGATCACTGATGCAACTTGTCTTTTGCAGTGATGTCACAGCCTGTAAACACGAAAGTCGCAAAACAGTGAAAAAGGCCATATTTTACTAACAATAACTAATAATTGACAATGAAATTAACAATGCGCAACATACATTGATTTGTTAAACTATTATGGCTCATGGAATATGTAAAATGGCTCTTGAGTATGAAAGTTACTGTTAGTGTTCAAACAAACCAATATCTGTTTTCCATGTACAAAATGTTTCCGCCCTTCTCAAACTAGATCAAGCAAAGTGAAAGTCCTGTGCAGTGATTATGGGCGTTACCATTCCAACACACACTGCATGCAGTAATCCAATCACAACAGACGGGGTCTAACTACCAATCACTGCAAATTAGTCAAGTAAATGGTGGGTTTAGAATAACGAATTGCTGAAATGTTTGGTGAACAAATGGTTTGAGTCTTTGTGAAATAAAGTATTCATGAATGCCTGTTATATGACAATGAAACCTTTTGTTGCTTGAGACTACTAAAACTAAAGTGTAATGTTTTAACATTTATTTATATTATATGGGCTCTTTCAATCTTATTTTAACCTTTGGAAGCATAAAGGGTTTAAACATTTTCCGTTCGTGTTGACTGTGGAATTGATAAAATACAGTGGACCCAGACCAGCAGATGCAAGGCTCCCCAAACCATCACTGACTGTAGCAACGTCACAGTGGACTTTTGTGCCTCTCAACTCATCCTCCAGACTCTGGGACCTTGATGTCCAAATAAAATTCGCAATTTGCTACAAAAAAAGAGGATTTGGGACCACTGGGACACAACTTCTGACATTGCTTTTGGTTTGCTCCATGTCCTGCAGACATCTGTATGTGGTGGTTTTTCATGCACTGACACCTACTTCAGTCCACTCATAATGAATTATGTTAAACTATAACGATAGAAATTTAAACAAACAAAGGCTGGAAATATTTCACTTTTTGTGCAGCGAATTAAGGCAACATACAAGTTTCACTTTTAGTAACAAATTATTGAAATAATTGCCCTTTCCTTCAATAGTGGGATTTTTGGAAAATAATAGTATAAGCAATTTTACAGGAAAAACATTTGGTTGTCCTCAAGAGGTTCTTTTTAACCAATATTTCAATAAATAAATAAATAAACAATCACTATACAATTGTATTGGCTTGGGAGCATCATTTATACCGCAGAGACACCCTTTTTCCTCGTACATATCTTTTCCTCATTTTAAAACAACCAATCATGTTTTGGTTCTTATATCTTGGAAAAAAAAACGTCTAAGCAGAAGAGCATTATGGGAAGTGATCTTAAGGGCAACACATGTCCAGTCACGCTGTTGCTTTGTGAAACTACTGTCCTTTGAAACAATTGTTACCTTTATACAACTGAACACATTTGTGAACATCACAGGTTAAACAAAACGGGACAACAGGCACTTGATTTCAGCTTTCTTGACAAAAAAACAAAGGGAATAAAAATTCTTAAACACAAAGGAACACCAGTGGTAATGTGTTTACATTCTTCCTTGTTAACTCATTTCAGGACTAGTCAGCATGAACCAGCTGAAGCTCAGTAGATCCAAACAATACACTGAATGCTCAGTGTTTTCTTCCCCCTTTACCACATGAAAGCAAATCCCAGAAACATTTCTCAGAAAATGAAACAGAACAAAGAACAAGGTGGAGACACCACATGCCTCATAGAAGAGCCATGGTTCTTCAAGGAATGGAACCCGAGAAGGCAGCTAATTGTTTGTGTGTGTAAAGAGAGTGTGCTGACCTGTTCTGCTGCGTCCGAATCGTACTCTTCATCGTCTGCGCTCAGTGACATGGCCATGGTTGTCAGATCTCATATCCAGCCAAAGAAACAGACCATAGCTACAAGACCACAACAGCAGTGGCCCTTGTTCTTCTCAGTCGATTTCCTCTCTCAATTCCTCTTCCGCTAACCTTCCCCAATGTCTTGCTGCTGATTCTCTCCCTCTCTATTCCTGTCTGGATCACACAGCAGCCTGCTCTCTCATGCATATGCACCAGAAACACTAGGCAGGGGAGTGGGGGCTTGGTCTCAGCCAATCACACAGCGTATGGAGTCCTGTTCCAGGCTTGCCTACAAAGAGCAGAACACATTTGTGCTGTGAGTCTGGGTGGGAGATGAGGAAGGGGGAAGGGAGGCACTGTTGAACACAAAGGAGTACTGACATTAGCATGTGAGAGCAAGGTCTTGCTCTGTGATTGATTTAGAGTGTCTGATGCTGGCTTCCTCTTATAAAAACACAGGAAGTTATAGGGTAACGTGGGTTTGATTACTTGGGCCTAATGTGTTGCGTTCTGTAAACATCCATCAACGAAAGCTTATGTTACACTGCAGTTTAAGATGCTAATTTGAATGCCAATTCTCAAATTTAACATCATAGTTTGGGGCCTTTATGCTTTTAGGAGAGAACAAATTGGTCACATAAATGGAAGTGGGCTTTGTTTAAGGTCACATTTTAAACAATTTTGCTGATAAATGGACTTGGTCATCTTTAAAACAAACCAAATATGTTTACAAATGGCCGATGAACAAGATGATTTTTAGAATTTTCTTGTGAACTATTGCTGTAATCAGAAGCCGTCTCTGTCCAACACTAGACTTATAATGAGAAATTTTGTCCATTTTGGTGACTCGGTTCTGTTGACCTGTTCACTAAACAGAACGACTTTAAACTAATCGGAAATTAAGGAAAACTATTTCCAACAAGATTACTTCTGATTATCAACACATCTGATGTTTCCAATCAAGATTGGGTCCTTTGTATCAGTAAAATCTATAATGTGTGCACTATGTGCAGTGAAAAATGATCTTTAGTATCAATTTCAGCAAAACCAGAAAAAAAACATCACCACAATACCGCGTGAAATACTATCCCATGTGAACGAGCGACTCAATGAAACTTCTCTTTTAAACATCCAGGTTCTATGTCCATTGAAAAGCATTGGTAATGATATGAACGGGCAGAGGAACGACTTGTAAGAACTGCTCTTTTCTATACATGACTCTGGGTGGGGGAGCAATGCATGATGCTTGCAAGTTCCTCTCACATGGGCAGCGGAGTAAAGCCAAACTGGGGTGATCGCCCCCACATGGCCGGCTGCAGAATGATTTCTGCTCAATACTTGTCTATTGAAAAATGCAGACCTTTAAAATTATTCCCTTAAAATTTACGCCATTCACACAAAAAGTCAATGCGTTTTGAAAGTTATTTATACAGTGAACAAAAGTTTAATAGGGTTTTTTGTTTTATGTTTATTTTCGTGTGGCACAATTTCCGCCTAAAAGAACTAGGAGGGCCATGTGACTGACAGCTATGATTGACCTCAACACTGAACTGAGGTGACTGATTGACCACTGTCATCAAGTTGTTAAAAATATCTTTTACGCCGTCAACGATCAAATTCAGAGAAGTTATTCTCAAATTCGTGCTCAAATAAACAAAATGAGTTGTATATAACAGGGTGCATGTGAGAGGGGAGTATGTGAGCCGGAGTTCTGAAACCATGACTGTCAGAAAGTTGTGTGTGCACATGTGCACCCTCTTTCTGATTGTCATGGCAGCGGCCATATCACACTTGCAGTTGCTCTATATTAGCCCAATGGCAGTAAGCAGGTGGTGTTACATTGTCCATATATACATATATATTTTACAGTCTATCAATGAAAGCGATGTCATGAATGAATTATTTACTAGGAGTAGTTCCTCACATTCACTATTTGTTCTTTTTGAACGAATTGTTCATGAACAACACATCACTACTGTACATTATAGCACGTACTTGAACCATTACATAGGATGTCAGATAATTCAAGGGATAAAAAGTATTAAAAACTCATTTAAATGCTAAATTAAACAGGAGTCCTAATACACAACAGGTCATCAACTGGTGCTTAAGATAGTAGTTAGATTCACTTTCAAACCGAAATTTACTATAAATAATACAATTATCTACAAATAATGCAGTCAAACACTGCCAATTAATTAATTTTAATAGTCATACAGGTTGTATCTTTAAATTTGATTCATGCTAACAAGCTAGCTCAGTAAATTTGTTACAAACGTGAAGCAGAAAGTCGTGTGTGTGCTTGATAAGCGACACGATTTCCGCTAAATTAATTGAACCACTGTAAAAAGGACCTTTTGTTATGTTTATGAAGCTTAAATTATGTAAAATAATGGGACGTAAAGATAACTTCCGTTTGCATGCGGCAGGTAAACAACACGATTATGTAAGGTAACATAATTACCAGGTATTCACCATACAAGTCCTTTGTCCGTCTTTAAATAAAGTTATTGTATATTTTGGTACAGAACAACTCAAATGGATTAATCACGCAAATATATACAGATAGAGAGATCAACATCTCGGGTTATGTACGACGGTAGGGCGTGGCTTAATGATGAACTACAAATCCCACCAGATCCCAAAGGCGCAGTGAGCGTTTACAGTAGGCTGCGGTTAGCATAACTTGTAGTTTTGCGATTAAATGAATTGCAGGATACTGTTACGGGTTAGTCATTTTACAACTATAGTGTCACACACCAGGTTGTAGGACTCTCACGAACGTAAGGAGTGTAAAATAGAAGAAGCACTGCTTTCCAGAGAAGGTTTTGCTTTTAAACCCCGACGAGCGCAATGAGTTCCAACGAGCACTCGCTTCAAGCCCTGTCATGGAGAAAACTTTACTTGAGCCGAGCAAAACTGAAGGCTACCAGCAGAACCTCTGCTCTGCTTTCAGGATTCGCCATGGTGAGTGAACATATTTACTGAATATTCTGTGTGCAAACGAGAAACTTACTGTACTCGAGTAGCTGGTGTTTTGGAGGAATTTCTTAAAAGACGCGTGAGTTGTCAGTCAGTTTAATGTGTACACACCACCTGTCACGGATATAATGTAATCAGAGCTGGAAACTTGTACACAACATACCATTCTACTCTCTCGTCTTTTCACAAACCTGTTAATAGGTACGATTTTCTAGATTAAGGAAAATATATAATTACACGAGGGTAAAAAGACGAGTGTTTCACTATCATACAGGTAAAATTGGTTTTGCAAGACCGACCCGAGTACTCAGCTGCTTGCAGTATCCGGAAGCACCGGCTGCATCATGCAGCCCAGTGAGCCCCGTTACAGCTGTATTAACCAGCAATTAATAATATATCTCGTAATTGCAGCAAGAACTAGTCGTGATCATTGTTCTCGAGGCCTAATTTAGACAGTCATGTCTATTTCTCTGTGAAATGTCTCTAATTGGCTGTTGGAAGAAGACACGGTCCCTCGAACGCTCCCCTGAGGCTGTTGCAGTATAATATTTGAACCCCAACCCCTGATGTAAGTCAATGGGGGAAAAACAAACTTTTAAAATGTTTCTCTGTCTGAAACCTCTCTCTCTGATTGTCATGGCAGCCTCCATGTCGCGCTCGAGGTTATCTTATATTAACCCAATAGCAGTAGGTGGTGTCACATCGTCTATATACATTACAATCTTCTGCCGAAACCCAACATTTTTTTTCTTGATTCAAGTTTCATTTTGTATGTTTAAATCGATCACCAAAAGAACGCCCAAATGGGCACTTTGACTGAAAGTGTGAACTACCAAAGAGTTTCTGGGCGGTCATGAGATGTTGTCGTGCTAAATATCTGGAGCTGTTGTTGGCAAGTCACAATCAGGTAGTGTGAAATGCGTTCTGACTGAAAATTAACGTCTATTGTCTGCAACCAATGTGAGAGCCACCTTCAGGGCGACGTGAAGTTGCGGAGGGTATTGACCGCAAGGTCAACAATGGCTCTGGTTCAAACAGGGTTTCTTTTTGGTCTATACGACCAAAGCAATGAAATATAAACTTGTGCGCACACATTTTTATTATAATCCTGGTCTTGCGCTACACTCTTCTGTCGCTAGTCTGCAGTGTGAAAGGGCCTGTGACACGACTGCTCTGAATATCGTGGAGTCTGAATCTTGCTTAAGGGGCCTTTCACACTGGGGTCCGGGATCCATTTATGAACATACTTGGACCCGGGAACTGCTGGTTTTGGCAAGCGTGCCTCTGAAATAAATCAGAAGTTACAGTGTGAACATAAAACTGCACGGGATACAAGAAGGGGAGTCACCGTTTTCTGAAACAGAACAGATCATACGTTCCCGTATGATTTGGTCTCATGGTGGAGGAGAATCAACTGTCAAGCTTAAAGAAATCTTCATTAAACTCTTGTTTGGCCTTTTAAAGTGAGTTGATCTGCTGTTAACTGGTACTAACCAACATCAGAGATTTGATGGACCTAACAAACCTAAAGTGGATAATTTCAGGGTTTTTAAGCAGATATGATACTCTGTTAATAAACTGTTACATGGAGTGAGAGAAGAACGTCACAATAATAACCAATTAACTGGTACATACTTATATGATAATAGATTGATTTTGACTCACAGTTTATTTTTTATTTTCATTAAACACCAGAAATAAGACAAACAAAAAAACGTTTTTGTTGAAAATAAATAATTACACGACCTTTTCCAGTTGCCAGTGTAGCTTGGTCCATTTCTGGTCACTGGTGCTGATTCATCAGCTGTAGTTGCTTAGAAGTTTCCTTTTTTGTGTAAAATAGGATGACAAGTGTTAGACACATATACTTTAGTGCTGTCAATCGATGACAAATGTAAATAATTAATGTAAACTATTGTTTATTGCATTTTTTTGTTTAACTTGTAACAAAGTTCTCCAAATTAACTCTTGGCTCGAACAACATATTTATTATAGTTTATTAATCACAGTTAATTAAAACAAGTAGTATAAACACAAAAGGAAACACAAATGACCCTCTTATTAAAAAAACTGAATAACATAAGACTTCTCCAAAGGAGGAGGAATAAACTAAAGTAAATGACCAGGCTTTGTTCACAAACTCACTATAGTCACAGGCAAGGCTTGCGTTACAGGGAAAAAGAATGAGCGATCATGTGATGGAACTCCATGACCAAAGCAGAAGTAAATACACTGGGAAAACTTTGAAATGGGTGAGAATTCATAAATTTAAAGAATTCATTAATATAACAGACTTTGACAAGTCCTTCCTTGGTCTTATTCATACTTCTTTGCACATTGGAAATGCATTGCGTTAACATGCTAATTTTGACAGCTTTAATATATATTTATAGTACTGTCGAAAAGTTTTAGGCAGGTGTGAAATAAAATGTTTTGATTAGGATAATTGCTGTTGTTTGTTTACAGCGTTTTTTTACATCTGCCTGAAGCTTTTGCGTAGTACTTGTACATACAAGAAGTGTTCTAAAGTTAAATGTAGATGTTGAACTTGCGTACAAATGTCCTACTTCTATTTTGATTAAGCTAAAATGTTATATGTAAATTAAATAAAGTACTAAGATACTTACTCAGTGGCCTCAGTTGAAACATCAGCCCGCTCAGATGTTTTTGAGATTCCTGTTCTAGGGAAATTTATGGAAAGACTGCAGCTGAATTAGATTTCGTACTTTGCAGAACCCAGTATATAAACCCTGTATAAAAATAGCTCTCTCACTCAGAGTATAAGATACATCTTAATATAAGTAAAATATGTAAATATTAAACAAATATACATTATTATTTTAAAGAATTATTCACGATTTTATATAATAATGATAATAATATATTCGTTCATTTACCAACCCGTTTATTCCTTTTATGGGGTCACGGGGGTCTGACGGTGCCTATGTCCAGCGCACATTGGGTGAAAGGCAGGGGTACACCCTGGACAGGCCGCCAGTCCATCGCAAGGCAATTATAATAAATGCCTTTATTAATTTAACATTTTTGATATTTTCTGTACTTTTTTATTGTACCTCCTTCATTCGGAATGCAAATAATAACTCAATAATTGCTTTAAGTACCTACTCAAAAGTAGAAATATAGTTGATGCATATAAATTTGCTATATATGAAAATTGGCTATATTTTGGACAATTGGACAGCTTGCTGTGCTGTCAAAAATGGATGGAACTTCTCGTGGGAGGAGCTACAAACATCTCCCACCTTTGGTTTAGGATAAGTCACATGTAACAGTGGATAGAAGCTTCATGCAAGCCTTCAATTTCTGATTCTATTAATCTTAGATGTAGTAATTTCAGCTGAGTTTCTCCCCGGTGTTCTCCCACCATGCTGATTGCTGGGGCAGTGTTTCCATGGTAACACTGATCAATCCCCATGACAACCACAGTTTTTAAAACATTTGTGTGGGATTTTTTTTACTGTTTATGTAGATGTTTGGGTTATTTAGATTTTTTTAGTTGTCCCATTTCATTTTAATGACAAATTGGCACAGTGACGGCTGTGTCTAGCACATTTGTTGAGAAGACTTTCAAAAGAGGCAACACATGTGTACTTTTTATTTAGACATACATGAAAGACATTTAGTGTTTTTATTTTTATACATAAATGTTGACCACTTTTTGGCTTTTATAAAAAGGTGACACCAGTCCTTCCTAAAGGCCTCTACACACTGATCTGATCTTCCAAGAGCTGGAAAGTCATTTTTTCTTTCTCAGTGTTTTAAATGCTGACTTACAAATATCTGTGGATGATCCTGTCCAAACTCCTTTAAACCCAGTTTCTCCTGGTGTGTTAACCTAAGCATTTTGACAGAATTGTTTGGTGGCTCTTTCTCCATTTTACTATTTTTCTTCTGCACAAAATCAAGTCTGACTGTCACAATGCCAGAGGTGTTGTAGAAAGTCACCAAATGGAAGTTATTCCAGGCAGCTATGATAAACTCTGGGCTCTTACAATGTTTTGTATTGAAAAACTGCTACTGTACAAGAGCTTGGGTTGAATGTCAGTCTATGAGATCATTTTACGATTTCCTTGAGTTCATACTAACAATGCCATTTATTTACCTCTCAGAATCAAGTCAGCACGAATGAAAATAAAGGACTTGTGTACTAAATACTAACATTATGTTGCCTAAATATATAAACACATATGACTTATTTCAAATTTTCCTGTCATTTGCTACATAAAGTCTTATTTGCATTTAGGTCAAGGAGCAATGAGTGTGGTGTGGCAACCGCACACCTTCTCTTGATCATCTGCGTGGTATAGGTAGCCAGTTCAAGACCAGGAGGGGCATACATCAGAATAAATTGAATTATTTAAAATTTCATTTAATTTGATCAATTCATTTGCAACAGTAAGGAAAATAAAAAATCGTCCACTTTTATGGTAGCTTTCATGGTTAGAGTTTTTTTGTTGTCTGTTGAATTCTTCAGAATATCCGCTTATGTGTTAAACAGGATGTGCAACACCTTTTTTAAGACAAAAGGAAGAAAAGTTGATGCCTTGAAGATTGCTGTGTTTGTGGTTAATGGTTGCCAGACCCCTCAGTGTTTCCGTTAAATGCATCACTTCACTTGCAGTTCTTCATTTGGAGTAGGTTTAGTAAATGGATCAAAGTTCAGTGAAATGTCATTTTGAACCGAAGCGTTGAGTAAACGCTTCTTATTGTAAATGAACCTTTTGAATTATGCAAATTATCCATCACTTAAAGAACCACTGTTATGGCTGAAAGGTTCTGGGATTTAGTTTGAGGAGTCTAACAACATGTTGATGTGTAAAAAAAAAAAAGTCCATTGTAATACTAAAGCTTTAAATTACCTCTTTCTCAACATAAAGTCAGATTATCTGCATAACTTAACAGCATAACCTTTTCCCGCTCAATATGGGTTTAACATTGTCGATTAATATTCTTCCATTTTGAGTGTAACATACCTTCCTAAGGGTTATCTATGAATGTATTTATTTATTTATTTATTTATTGTAACATGAAGCATGTATCATGGTGCGTTTGTAAATTATTTTGATATAATTGCAGCAAAGGAGATTAATCACCCCATGATTGGTTGCATTCAATTATGGCAGCTTGGTGTTTAAGAGCTGCTATTTGAGAGTTTGTGAGGGGCTATTTGTGGACTATCAAAATGGCGTAATGACCACTGAACGAGAAACTGCTAGCCTCAAAGTCTGATTTTCGACATTTATTCAGCTGCTGCTGAATTTAGCATAGGGCTGCAATTTCCACTTTAGTTTATTTAAGTATTCTCCTTTGCATTTTTCATTATTTATAGTCCAGTATTTTCTTTATTATTATTATTATTTAGAAACACAAACTGAAACAGTCTTACCATTTACATGATCAACTAAGAGCAGAGGCAGGACGGTAATACAATGAAACGCAAAATGTATAATAGAACTGCGATGGACTGGCGACCTGTCCAGAGTGTACCACCACCTTTTACTCAACGTGTACTGGAGATAGCCACCGGCAGACCCCTGTGACTCCAAAATGGGAATAAACGGGTTGGAAAATTAATGAATGTATAATAGAATTTTAATAGGTGTTTTTTGTTGATTAGTTTGTTTCTGTTTCACATATCGCAAAATAAATCACATTGCACTGTACCTTAATCTTTGTAACAAACAAAGCAAAACTAAAAAAAATAAATAAATGGAATTAGCAAATCCCTAAATCCACTGGTAAATTTACTAGTCTGATAAGCACACGGTTATCATATCATCAAAGTAGTCTATTGAGAAATATTGACAGATTTCCGAGAAACCAAAGCGCTTCATGAGCTGTACATTTTCTGTTGAACTTTCTGAAACTCTCCTTAGCTTAGTTCAACTGATGGATACTCGCCCGCTATCTCAAGAAGAAGTTGACCGAGGGAGCTTCTGAGCATTGTAGCAGTTCAGCCTGATCGTATACAAATGCAGTACGTAGATAATTTGTAATATATCAATAGCTTGAGAGAAAGTCATCTCTCCTATTTAACGTTAGGGGAAACACTGCACGGTCAATGATGATTTGTATTTAGAAACCCACAGAAACTGTTATCATTGTACTTACTGCTCATGATTAGGATGATTAGTGAAACCAACATTGTATGCGTTTAGATTTTCATTGCAGCCATCAGGAAAAGTCTGGGAACACAATAAAAGGTTGGTGCTAATGTGATATGGATGAAAAAAATGAAGCTCGACCATGGGTTCCACACAGACTTCTGACGTACCCTTGACGTAAAATGTACTGCTAGCTAATACTACTACAACATTTTGTGGAGGAGTTTGGTTCCCCATGTTTAGATGCATGTGTGGTAGGAGTAGCGTCGTATGTCTGAATCTACCACCGACAGATTCCTTTTAATGATGACCTGTTTCAGCAAGGCTACTCTTATTAAAGACAGTCCTTTGATACACTTCGAACTGTCACACACTGCATGAAAGTACTTTTTAAAATTAGGCGTACATCTGAAAAATCATTGCTGTAGTAAAAAAAAAGAAAAAAGAAGAAGAATTAGCAAAATCTCAACAAAGTGACAAAAGAAGTCGGGTTCTTTCATGTGATTTTCTCTTCTCACAGGAAGTTAGCAGGGTCACAGAATTACACAGGAACTGTTTATTATATTGTTTGCATCCAGTTTAATGATCTATTTTGAGGTTTAATATCTGCAGTGTGAGCCTCAGTGTTGTCAAATGTGTTTCCAGGTGGCAATGGTGGAAGTGCAGTTGGAAGATCACGAGTACCCTCCGGGTTTACTCATCGCTTTCAGCGCTTGCACAACAGTGCTGGTGGCCGTCCACCTCTTTGCCCTGATGATCAGCACCTGCATCCTTCCAAACCTGGAGGCTGTGAGCAATGTCCACAACCTTAACTCTATCAGGGAATCCCCTCATGAGCAGATGCACTGCCACATCGAGCTGGCCTGGGCATTCTCTACAGTCATCGGCACACTGCTCTTTCTAGCGGAGGTGGTTCTTCTCTGCTGGGTCAAGTTCCTCCCTCTGAAGAATAAAACCCCAAAGTCAACAGAGGTCACTAATAGCACTGGGGTAAGCCCAGGTGAAGCTGCAGCAATAGCCTCCACCCTCATTATGGTGCCCTTTGCCTTGGTGTTTATCGTTTTCGCTGTACACTTCTACCGCTCTCTCGTCAGCCACAAAACGGAGCGCCAGCAACAGGAGCTGGAAGTGCTGGCCAAAATCACACAGATGCAAAACCAGCTGGACCACAGAGGAGAGGCGTCCAGCCTGACCTCTTCAACACATTTTGCCTAGTAAACGCACATGAAATGGTACCTGGATTACAGTTTTGTAATAGACAATAGTAGGAAGCAAGGATTTTGCAGTATGTTTGTCACGATGCTGTGATGTCTTTTTTCCGATTTTTCTCTTTAGAACTGTATTTACTGTAGCTTGAATCCAAAGTTTTGGAAAAGAATTTACAAGAAGGTTCCAACGGTTAACAAACATTAGTAAACATGAGATAAAAGCTGTACCACTGATGTTTATTATTTCTGAAGTACCGAAGTGCATCTGAATGTAAAGGGTGTCAGAAATAATAACATCGACAGCTGCCATTTGTGCATTATTCGATATTAAGGTCAAACAAGTGTTCCGCATGATACAGCCTTTGGAAATTGAGCATGTTTTCAGTATTATAATTATTAGATTAATGTTTTAAAGTTCTATAGATCTATATTCATATATGAGGCCAATGACAGGGTTGTAAAGACCTGAAAGTGTCAAAATATTTGTAAAGATTAGCATTTTCATCTCTTTGTAATCTTAAAATGTGTGGTTTTGTGAAACGGTGTGGTCTTATATGTATTTACAAAGACGCAAAACATTCTTTTTTTTTTAATTTAGCAAGTATTTAGGGAAGCTTCATTTTAGGCAATAAAAAGCATAATAATGTTTAAAAACACAAGGGGTCTCATTTATAAACGGCATAAACCGAACTATGTGTGCAATCTCTGGGCTGATGAAAACAGAAGCCACTAGGAAAACTTTGAGGTTTGCATTCACAAATTCTGTGTATACTTGAGAATGGATGCCCAGACTTCCTTCTCCCTGGAGATCTCCACCAGCTCATTTTGGGGGATGTGGAGGTGTTCCAAGGCATACCGGGATACAATCTTTCCAGCGTGTCCTAGTTCTTCAACAGGACCTCTTCCCACATGTCCGAACACCTTGCTAGGGAGGTGCCTAGGAGGCATTCACGACAGATACCTGATCCACCTCAGGTGGCTTTTCTTGATTGAGCAGAACTTGAATCCATGTTTTACTGAAACTGATTTCAGCCACCTGTATCAAAGATCTTATCCTTTAGATCATGACCCATAGGTAAAGGAAGGTATTTAGATTAATCGGATTCCTCTTCACCATGGCAGGACTGGATATTGACCATACTACTGCAGAAGCCACATCAATCTCCAGTTCCATAGTTCCTTTTAACATGAATATGACCCCCAAATAGTCCCTTCTGGAGTACAACATGCACTGGGAACACGTCTGACTTATTCCCATCCATGTGAAACAAGCTCTCACTCTGGTTGTACAAGGACCAGACAGTCCTTAGCAGAGGGCTCTCAACCTCATACTCCAAGAAATGTCCCTAACAGGAGCCCACAAGGGACACAGTAAAATGCCTTCTCCAAAATGTTGCAGAGACGTGTCATGCAAGACAGCCCTACAACATCCAGGTAATTCTGGGCAGATCTCATGAACACCTAATGCCTGGCCAGTTGGCACCAAGAAGCTCCCTAACTACCTAACTACTCAAAAGCCCACTTCTGAGTCTCTGGTGACGATGTCCCCAGCTGAGGTTGACATCTCTCCTGGAGACAGCTTTGACGGGGCAATGCTCCCATTGATGGTTTTGCCATACTCCTCCCAAATCTGAGTTTTCACCTCTACAACCACCCTGATCACAATCTGCTTCCGTCATCAGGAGTACTGGTAGGTTGGACTCGGGAGTCCCAAGAGCCAGCCAATCTCGAGTGGCCTCCTCATTTAACCTGATCGCATCCCCTACATGGATTGGGTGGGAGTTGAAGATGTTCTAAAAGACCTTATGAACAACAAGGTTTGTGATATCGGCTGGTATGGTGCAAACGGGGCCCATTACAGCTTACCCTGAATAAGTGTCATGTTAACAATCTCCCGAGGGCCTACCACCTTCCTTTTGAGGTTGAAATGGGCGGCAGTTGAAAGCAGACACCTCTAAAACCAATTCCTAGGCACAGACTCTAGTGTTCGGGACATAAGATGGTTCGCCTCCACACAGAGGTTGGGTTCTGGAACCAAACTTCTTAAAAGGGACGGGACTCTTTGCTACTCTGCCGTTTCCAGTAGTGACAGGGGAAGGCTTGGGTTCTGTTGCTGGACTTTAGGCAAGAAATCGATGGTCAAATGTTGCTTATAATGTATTCAAACAAAGTCAATGGGGGTTATTCAGACAAATGATTTTGACATTGGGTCAATGATGTCAATTATAAGCTCAACACAAATATGGTACTAGCTGGTTTTAATGGTTGACTGAGATTTCATTACCGATTGAACACTTTCTTTTATAAATGAGACCCCACAAATATTTCTGTTTGAGAAAGTGATTTGTTTTGTCGTAGGCTACAAAAGGCTGCAAAATATATTGAATTTTTCTTTGCTTTTTAATTTATTTATTTTTTTTGCTAATTTTTCTGGAATAATAGAATTCTATTTAAAGTTGTTTTTAATTGTTGTTTTTTACCTACAAAAATAGTCTTTTATATGTTTTTGCACATCTACCTTCCACATGTGCCATATTTGGAGGATATTTCATTCTTCCAAATTCATCATCTCACACTTTTGGTCAGATTTCTTACAGCTATTCAAAGAGCCTTTACTTTAAACTGTGCTCTGTTCTTTTTATGAGCATTTGATTGACACCTGAAAGCTGGTATGATGACCGGTCCACGTTATACCCTGCCTTGTACCCAATATCAGCTGGAAATAGGTGCAAATAAAATCTTATGAAGCCCACTAAGCGTTTAAAGAAAATGGATACATTAATTTATTCTGTTTTCTGTATTGTTTATACTGTATTTGCTTATGTTTTCATAATTATTTTTTAGATTAATTTTTAACCGATTGATGTTACATTTTTTAAATAGCTGTACTTAATGAAAGTACAATTCAACCTAATTTCCATAAATTCTAAAGCACGTAAAGATTCTGCTTTCATGATTAACGTGCGAATCTTATCTTTACATCTCAAAATCATTTTCGAGCAGTTGTGTTGTTGCATGATGCAATCTTAAATGATGCAAACGATTTGTTAACCAGATCATTTTTAGAATTTAAATTAATAAAATACCAACTCACTTCTTTGAACTTGCTTTCATTTGTCACGTGTTTTTTTTATCGCCAGTCATTTGTGGGCACTGTACGACCTCTAGTGGCGAAATGTTACTACCCAAAAAAGTGAAGTCATAAAAAAGTAAGGATTTTTTAAGGAAAAATCTTTTATAAGCATTGAAGGGTTTTAGTGCTTTACAGTTTTATTTAAATAATATTCGTATTAAACGAGAGGTCTTCTGTAGACAACAGGCGTCCAATGTTGGCGCCTCTTTTTAAAGAACAAATTAAAAATGCGGAGAGATGAGGCAGGCAGCCAACTTTTGCTAATATAAATATGAAAATACTTAAATTGAATATGCAGTTTTACCTCTTTTTAAATGCCTTATAACTGTAAAAATAAATAAATAAATAAAAAGAGGTTGTGAAGGAACGTTTAGGAGTTTAGTTGTAACACACCCCTTCTATCGGTAGGTGGCAGCATTTTTCAGGTTAAAAAATGAGCATGTCACCAACATTTAATTTCAGTGACGTTTGTCCTTACACTCTGTTATACAGTTTTAAGGGGTTAAACGTTTGTTTTCAATGAAAAAAAAATGCAGTGAGAGAACACACGAATCTGGATCAAAACAATATTTGGTGTGAACACCATTTGCCTGCACAACCTCAAGGTACACTTGCGCACAGTTTTTGAAAAAAAAAAAACTAATCTTTATTACTATCAGGGACTGTCTTTCTCAACTTCACTTTGGTTGCAGAATTTTCTTCAGTTGTTCTTCAACTAATGTTAACCCTCCTACACAGCTGTTTCTGTTTCAGATGATGATGATGATAGCCTTTATTTGTCACATACACTGTTACATGTAGTGAAATTGGACCCCTCTGGCCACAGACATAGACAGGGTGGGAACAGGCCAGTGTGAGAGGTAGCATATTTAGAGAGAAACAGAGAAATTGGTTATACATGAGGTAAATTAGCTTAAAAAAAGAGCCTTTCCGCATCGTCCTTCAAAGAAAAGAGCACTGTGGAGCAGGTTAAAAAAAGCCATTTGCAATCAAGCACATTGACAAATACAGGAAAAGAACATCGCAGGATGAGGTAGGGGTCGGGGAAGTGGTGTAGCCGCTGCAGTCCGCAGCCGGCATTTTCCTGCAGCCAGATGGCGCTGTACTAATGACCCGTCAGATTACAGCGGTGGGGAAAAAGCTGGCGGAGATAAGTGGATGCGGGGGAGGGTTCTGAGAGAGTCTCCTTATCGGGTTCCGCAAGGGGGATGTTTAGGTTTAGATGTTTAGATCATGACTTGGTTTCGACCCAAAGTGTGACAATAATGATCACGATGTGCTTTAATTTGTTAATCATACACCTGACTGTAATCGTAAAAAACTTTACATAAGTGAAACTATACAAATTGCTGCAGTTTTGAAGGCAGTAAGGTAGTAACAAATATGATTCTTTTGTTTGCTCACTTTGCATGTTGTAAATTAAGAATAAACAACAAGATTTACAGGAAGCTGTACTCTCTTCATCAGCTTCCTGTCTGATAGTGTTTTTGCTTAATTATTGTGATTACTGTGGTTAATTTAGGGGCTTTAAGGATTGTCAGGGTGATCAGTGATGTCTCTGTTAACCCGTCTCTTGGTAGGTCCTAGTGTCTCTCTCTCTCTCTCTCTCTCCCTCTCTCTCTGTCTTTGATGAGTTGCCACATATCTCTCACACTGGAGGTCTTTTCACTGAAAGCACCTGTCAGGAGGAAGTGACCAACGGCGGTTTGTTGTTACAGGCAGGGAATTCACAGGAACGGCAGATGAGGCAGACGTGTGTGTGGAGGGAATGAGATGTCTGCTGGGTGGCAGACGAAGAAAGAAAGCAAAGTAGAGTTTGGACTCCAAAAGTGTTTGAAAATAATTCAAATTGAAATCAAACAGAGATGCTCACCCAGCTGGACGTTTCTGAATTTAACACATTTATTTAACAAAACATGTTCTTATTTATGGTGCTTACAGCTTATGGCTTATTTGAGGTTCCCCCAAAGCACTATGTTACCTCTTTATGCCTTAAACGCACTGCCAACCTGTACTGGGGTTCATTTACCTTTTACAACATGTAAACGGGAGCCAAAGTATGGGTTTAGACAGATTAAAATAGTTAATCTGATAGGTGTGTGTATGATGATAAATAACAAACCTATAAATCTTTTTGGTTTTCTACTAGTAAAAATAGTAATATTCCAGGATGGCATCTGCTGATATTTGAAGAAAAATGAATGTTGGCAAGCCATTTTCATATTTAATTCATAATCTTTCAAAACATTTTAAATCTATGAGGTATTGACATCTTAATATGTCCTTTTAAAAAATCAGAAACGGTTTTTCTCAACCGTGCCTGTGCTCCACTGAAAGCCCTTTTTGAAGAGTTAACAAAAATCTTGACCCAGTTTTCATTAAGATGCAGCAGCACAGATTGAGTCTGTTTGAACACCTGTACCAGAGTGCTAGTGTGCATGTGTGTGTGTGTGCGTGTGTTGATTTGAGTGTGCAAGACCGGATCTGGATGCAGAGGAGATTCATCCTTCCTCCCAGAGTCACAAAGAGGCTGTTCAGGTGCCCGTGAGAGGGTGGTATTGTGCTGGGTGCTCTTCCCTGGCTCTCCGTCAGAGAACTAAATGCTTCTGCGCTAACTGCCAGTCCAGCTGGACCATCATACACACACTTTCTCTCATTTAAACCAGCTCTTACTCCCGCCAAATCCAGCATCCGTTGCAGACTCTGTTTCATGACCTTTGTGTTTAGTTATGATGGTTAAAAACATGTGAAGTTTAGATAATTTAGCTCCAAATATTAATGCTAAAACACAGAATGGGGGTCTTCATAGGAGCCTCAGCCAATCACAACTGCTCTGTGCCAAAGACGAAAATGCACAGTTCTCAGTTAAAGGTGCTCTTCTCAGGAATAACTTTAAAAATTGAGCTAAAAATGTGATACTTTTATGCATTTTCTAATTAAATTGCTTAAAGAACAGCAGGCTTGTGAACACTGTAATTGAAAGATAACTTCAAAGGCTCTGTGAACATTCGTCTCTTTTGCAATGACCTTTTGTGTCTTCCCCTCCTAGAGGAAGGTTTCAATTGGTGTCTTTTAGGACTGTTGAATCCTTTCTATGGTTGTGTAGCCTACATAAATAGACTTCAGAAACCGTTTAAAGGGTTTTGCAGGTGTTGAGTGTGGCACCGGGTTTTATCAATATGGAACCTTTCACAATTTTAAAATTTTCAGAGATACTGAATTAGTAGCTTTCAAAAGTTTTAGTTATAATCATAAAAAAATAAAAGAAATAAACACTTGAAATGGATCAATGTGTGTTAAATAAATGCATGTCTAGCAGTAAAGCATTAAGTTGTCTTGGTTGGTACATTTAGCTTGTTGTGAACAAACAAAAGAATCAGTTTCATCAAATGTATAAAATTAAAATAAGGTTTATTTGATACTCCAAAAATAAGTTTTATTGATGAAAATATAAAAAAAGTCCAACAAACTAAAGTAATGTGATCAAAATGCATTCAATGTACGATGCAGATCTAAACAACAGACATGCTCTACCATGTGGCCAAAGCTGTTTGTTTTGCTGCCGTTACCAAACTTAGTTACTCTCTGAAGGTGCAGGTAGTGTGCTGTAGTACCCTACTGCCCCTAGTGGCCGGATCAAAATCAACTGAATCCTATAATATGCATTATTCAAGTTTCACATTGTAAGTGTATTTACAGAAATAAATGAACCTTTTTATTTGGATCATATGAACGACACCTACATGTTACATATTTTAATATTCAAAATACTTGAATATAGATTGTGTTCTATTTTAGAAACGCATCATTTTATAAACGTACCTTCTCTTAGACTCTTCGATCTACAGCCACCAAACTTTGCCAAACTGACCTGACTTGGGTTGTTACATATTTCTAGACTGGTACCACTAAAGGAATTCTGGGAAATCGCTGAAAATACTTTTTCCATTGACTTAACATGGGGTCAAAAGTGTAAAGCTGTAACACAAACTGGGAACCTCAAAGAAACTCAACCTCAAACTGGCTTCTGGAGGTTACCACAGTCTGTGCACACCAAAGGTATTTGAACCACGTGCTCAAAAAGCAATGACTTTGCCATAAAAAAATGAAATTGAATAAAAGTTGTTTCAAGATAAAAGCATGACAAATAAATGTTTCTTTTTTTTTACCCTAGCAACCAAAACTTCTGAAACCTCTCTCTTGGTAAATAAGAGACATGGGGCTTGGTTTATTTTTCTTACAGTGACATTGGGAACATTAGATCTGCTGATTTGGTTGCTAGGGTGAAATGTTTAGTTGCTATGTAGGAGTCATATAGATCTGCTGATTTTGGTTGCTAGGGTAAAATGTTTAGTTGCTATGTAATAAACATCATGTCACTGACTCCTACATAGCAACTAAACATTTTTGGTTCCTAGGGTAAAATGTTTAGTTGCTCAGGTTCCGAAAATGCTGAATAGTGACAAAGGAACCTAATGACATCATTGATTTCTTCCTAGCAACCAAATTGTTTACCCCAGCAACCGATTTAAACTAATCTATAGCTAAGGAAACATCACAATACCTCATACCAGTTGCACATCCCTTCAGATGGAACTAGGTGATGAATGAGAGGAAAGTTGATATAGCTATTATGCTGCTCGCTGGAGCTTATTACATTGGGTTTTATTATCCAAACATACAGACACGTATAAATAGACCCTCAAATGTTGCACTGAAAACACTGCTGAACTTGAATGAAAGTCAATGCAAACAGGTTTAGTTGTCTTTTGTCAGCGGTTGAATGGAGGGGCCGCTGAAGTCTTTGTCTGATGTGAATTCACACAGGGCAGGTTTGGTTCTCTTTGGGCGTAGCCTCACTTTTAACGCGGGTTTTAATTCACTTTTGACATTGTGTAACAGGATCATCACCATCAGCTGGTTGGATTTCCTCCTTTATTATGGATATCACTCTTCCAAATGACTTCCATCACAAGTTTCGTTTTTACAGACGTCATAGAGCAGGTTTGACAAACTTAGACTGGAAGCAGCGCTGAGCCTGGTATAATCTCTTGAATGAAAGATCTCAAGCCCCTGTGTAGAGACAAAGTGTGGTTGGTTACTTCCATCTTTTCAACTGCTGAAATCCTGCCTCATCTACTTGAGTTATAATAGAATTTACAGAATAAAACACCCCTCAAAAATTTACTGGATATATAGATATGGATTATGGATATATATAGATATATTAAATGCATTTAGAGTAAATGCTGAAAATATAAATGATGGGTTCAAAATAAAAAATTCAGCCCAGCTACTTATCAACTCTAAGGCAAAAACACAATCTGGGATTTATAAAAGCTTCTTATATTTTAAAATAGGTATCATTATTATTTCTCCGCTTATTCCACCAAGTATTTTCTAGTTTTATTACCATTATAAATAAAATGGAGATTATTTAAAGATAGTTTATAGTGTCTTTGTTGTCTATGTGCCTTCTAGTGAATTTCGAGGTCCAATTAAAATGTACCAATCGTTACACAATCGTTTTAACCTTGTAAATTGCTTGTAAATACCTGTTTGTGACACAAAAACTGCAAAAAATGCTAATTTCATAGAACATTGGTGTGTGTTTTATATGGCATTTTAATTTCATTTAGTTAGCTTTAATGGGTCATGGCGTTGAGCCCTTTAGTGGCTTTTATAGTGATTCATAAGAGTAAATTGAATAAAAAAATGTAAACATGGAAGTTCCTGAACCAAAAATTACGTTGTTTATTTTAAAAACTGATTTTATTCATGCTTTTGACAAAGTCACACGAGTCAAATTGTTACGTCAAGGTTGGACTTGAAAGGCGCTGTTCACAAAGCAATGCCTTCTCACATGACAGTCAGATTAACCAATAAAAACCCAATGCCCCACCCAATTCTTGTCTTTGATTGGTCTTGGCGTTATGAAGTAATTTCTTTAGTGGCTCTCTAATCTACAGTTCTAGTGTATTTATCTAATGGTAGTGTATTTTTCTTCTGGAGTTTAACTATTCTGGGCTAATGAGAAAATGTTCGGGACTAAAGCCTCGGATGCTCCGTTGGTGAAGGTGTGTTTGAATCTGCTTCGGGATCAGAATCTGGCTCATAGAAGTAAAGTAGTATAACGTTTCCTCCAAACACCATTACAGCGTCTATCAATGTTGCTTTGATTGCTCAGTATTGAAGTTACTCATAATAAATCACACGAATCGTAATGAATCACATCTATATTGACCGGCAGACAGTAACTTTGCATACAAGTCATGAATATGCAAATCATGAACCAGTAGGTGAGTTATGAATGAATCGAAACCCATTTCCCGAATAAGCCAGAATAGAAAATGAAGAGATAAAATAAAAATAGAGATCAATTAAAAATAGAGAGTTTTTGAGTAAATACAATTAGACCAATTTGAACAAAAATATCAGGTTCAGTCACAGCTCTTCAGCTATAGTTCACACATACCCATATATTTTTAAAACAGGGATTTTTTTCTGTGTTGTTCTCTGCATCATTGTCAATGATCTGCATATTTTTGAAAATATGTATGTCGTTTTGAAAACGTTCTGAAATGTGAAGAGAGGCACCTGTGTTTTTGCAAACTCAATGCTGAATACTCGTTTTTAAAATGCACCCATTGACTGCCTTGTAGGTTTTACATTTTCATGTGAATGCGGTTACATTGCGATTACATTGGTAAATTCTCAAAATAACAGTCTGTCCACCCCCAATCACCTGCAAAACCCTCGGAAACACAGTGAACATGCTGCTATTAAAATGCATTCTGGTCTTGACACAATTCTAATAAATCCAAAAAGTCCCTGTAAAAAATATTTCAGAGCTATGAACCCAGTTTAATGTGGATATTGTAATTCAATGTCAATTTTAAAATGCTATAATGTGTATCATTGTTTTGTTTTACCCTGTCAAATCTGTGTTTTGTTATTTGCCTTTCCTCTCTTATACACAATCAGTCTTCAATCAGGCAATCTCTACCACACTTTTGCATATCGTATAGTTCCACTCCTCCGGTTTTCATCAGCACTTCCCATTATAACCCGGCACTTCCCCGTTTTTGGTTATCAGTTCTACGGCTCACTAACCTGCTGATTCTCCATGGTTGTTTGCTACCTGGATTTCTCCCCCTTGTCTTCAGTTTCCCATTATTCATCTGGCTTCGTGTCTAATTGCACCTCTGCCAAACTCACATCTTATAACTTACCAGGCTTTTCCAATCATTGTCTATCCCGTCTTCGACGCTCTTCACCCTCTGAGTTTCCTGGTGACATCGCTGGTTAATTTCTTGATTCCAGTGATTGGACACTGCTGTGTGGTGATACGCTTGCCTGTTTATATGACAATGTGATGCTTCTTAAACCTGAAATCTCTAAATAACTTGTAAAAAGGCCTTTGCAGTGGACAGCCCTTGGATTACCTGTGCAGTTACTATGCATATGTGTTCACCATAAATCAGAGATAAAAGCTGCAAATTCGCTGAGAAAGAGTGTATTTTACATGTGTTATTTTGCTTTAAACCCCCTTTTTAGTTAATGCAGTCCTTGTGAAAATCTTGTCTGTGTTTATCCCTGGGCTAAAACCCTCCTTTATTCTGAGTACTCATTACTGCTTAAACAGAGAAGGAGGAGAAGCCACATTAAACATCAAAAGAGCTCAAACCACAGGGGTGAAAAGAGAGGAGATGAGTAAAAACAAGGTAAAAAGCTTCTCATGAGGTTGAAGGTAGTTCAAGTCCAGCTGATTATGCGGAAAACAAATAAGAGAGCAACCAAAAGTGATTGGGGATGGAAAGAAGGTCAGGCCTCAAGCTCAGACAAAAAAAATTCACAACCTGGAGACCAAACGATAATTTCATTTGACTGAACACAAATAATCGATGTAACTTTTGAAACATTGAAAGCAAAGGCTCATCTGGGATAGCTTAGACGTGATCTGATGCTAATTAAGAGTCATACGTGAAGACACCACAGAAAACCTAGAAATTTCCAGCGTCGACATCATTCCCAGCAAGGAAATCCCAGAAGCTAATCAGAAACACATTGACAAAAGCCTTGCGTTCAATCTACTTTCAATCGTTTGTCCTTCTATGTGAGACTCATTCAATAAACCTCCAGTCAAAGATGGCCCCCATGTTTTGATAGCTGAGAGGCTCCTTTGTCACATTGGGTGTTCAGCAAGGCCAGACGAATTACATTTGTGATTAATTTGACTGTGGGTTCATGACAACTGGTACTAATTTATCTTTTAAAGCAGAGAATATGTTTCACTATCGACCAACATACATACACCACAGTTAAAAACTTTTAGGCAAACAAAGAAGCCTTTCAAAAATGGTATTGTCAGTGAATCTAAATCCAATGCAGTGAATCTAAACTAAACCAATATTTGGTGTGGCCTTCCCCTAACCAGCAGTAATTCTTCTAGCTACACTAGCACACAGTTTTTTGAAGGAAGCTGTTGGTTTGTCCATGGACGATCTCCATGGATGTGCTTTCAAACATCTCTTTATGTAATCCCACATTGAGATCAGGGTTGTGTGAGGGGCTTGTCTTCACTTCCAGTACTTCCTGATTTTCTTTGTGCTGACAATAGCTCTTAATGTGTGTTTGGTGTCATTTTCCTGTTGCAGAATAAATTTGGGGCCAAACATACACTTCCCTGATGATATTTCATAATGGAAAAGTAGCTGTCTGCATTTCTCAGTATTAAGAATACTGTCAATCCTGACAAAATCTCAAACTCTTTTGCAGAAATCCAGCCCTAAACATTAGGGGTTACTTATTGTCAGTTCTCGGCTGGGTCTTGGTCTCGATACTCTACACTCTTGGCCAGTCATGGTCTTGGTTTCAGCTTAGCATGGCTTGGTCTTGGTCTTGTCTTGGTCCCTGTACTCTGTGATCTCGGCTGGGTCTTGGTCTTGATACTCTCTGGTCTCGGCTTGCTCTTGGTCTCAATACTCTACACTCTCGCCCAGTCATGGTCTTGGTCTCAGCTTAGCATGGCTTGGTCTTGGTCTTGTCTTGGTCCCTGTACTCTGTGATCTCGGCTGGGTCTTGGTCTTGATACTCTCTGGTCTCGGCTTGCTCTTGGTCTCGATACTCTACACTCTTGGCCAGTCATGGTCATGGTCTCAGCTTAGCATGGCTTGGTCTTGGTTTTGTCTTAGTCTCTGTACTCTGTGATCTCAGCTGGGTCTTGGTCTTGAAACTCTCTGGTCTCTGCTTGATCTTGGTCTCGATATTTTACACTCTCGACCAGTCATGGTCTTGGTTTCAGCTTAGCATGGCTTGGTCTTGACTTGGTCCCTGTACTCTGTGATCTCGGCTGGGTCTTGGTCTTGATACTCTCTGGTCTCGGCTTGCTCTTGGTCTCGATACTCTACACTCTTGGCCAGTCATGGTCTCAGCTTAGCATGGCTTGGTCTTGGTTTTGTCTTAGTCTCTGTACTCTGTGATCTCGGCTATGTCTTGGTCTTGATACTCTTCGTTGTCTTGGTCTCTGTCGAGGCGTTGTTGACTGCAAGATTAGGTGTAAAGTTCTGGCAACCACAAATGAGTTTTTTAACAGTAGAGTTTACTTTTTATGGTGTGTCTTTAGTAAATCAACACGTATTGATCAAGCCATTGAAAAGTTAACCCATGATAAAAACCTACAAGATGATATCACTGTGACTTTGGTCATATGAAGTCATAATTGTGAGTTAAGCCTTTCAAATCTCTTTAAGGGTGAGGATAACGTTTCTAATCTTTGATGTAAAACATTTGGTGCCACACCTAAAAATAATGATCCCGTGCTCGGTTTTCCAGGAAAGGGAATAGACTCAAATAATATGCCCAAACCTCCAGAGATCAGTCTGTGCGGTTCATGTGGACAGTTGTTCAGAGTGAGTCTGAAGGCATGGGAAACACATGATGGCGAGCTACTGCAATAGCCATTGAGGAAAGCCACCTGTCGAGGGATAGGCCATGCTGCTGATGACACAGGGTATGCACGTCTGCTCTTTATTACGAAGTTTAACAGCCGCAGCACATACTTATTTCATAACCCTACACTGTGACAAGGTTAATGGTTTATAATGGCTCTGAATATACACACCCCAGCTCTGTTTGGCTCAGCACCTGCCTCTACTTTCGCATGGAGCCTTCACAAGCAGTCAAGTAAAATCATCACAACCCATGCCTGATGAAACTCACCAATGAGGCTTTGGAGATATTTTAGCACACTCGTTTGTCTTGTGGGTACATGCTCGAAACTTCTTTCCCCACTGGAGCTAATTAATGAAATAACAGGGCAGTTTGAGGGCTGAAAAGTGTGTTGTGATTGGCCGAACGAAATGTGAACGTTCCCGCTCATTTGAAATATATTTGGAAAGCTTAGGTTTGTTGTTTTTGGAACGCAGAGGCGAAACGGGAGACTCCCATTAGTAAAGATTGAAAGCGAGACCTTCTAACATATGATTGATTAGATTTTTCTAATTGTTTATGTGTGCTTTGGAGTGTTTTGGGACGTAACCTCCATCTAGTATTGAAACTTTACTTAATGTTAATTAAGGCCAAGGGTTCAACTGGAACTTGTCCCAGTAAAAATGTTAACATTTAAACATGAAATTCCTGCTGGACAAATGGCAGGGATACATCTTTGACCTGTCACTAGTCTACCGCAGTCCATCCAGCTGACCTCCATGTTTGTAGACTGAGGGAGGAAATCCCTGCCAGCACAGTGAGTGCATGCTCACTCACTTTCTAAAGACTAAAGTCACTTTCTGACTTTAAGGACGCAATGTTTCTCTTGGTCCTCATCGGTTCCTTAAGGTTTCAATGTTGACTTTTGGTGACTTCAGCACCCTCCATAGATTTTCAATGGGTTTAAGGTCTAACCACTCGAGATTAACCAGTCGAGAGCCTGAAGGTGCTTCTTCTTGGGCCACTTCTATGTTGCCGTATTTGTTTGGTTTGGGCCATTGCCTAGAATTGTGCCAACATATTCTTATTCGTCTTTCATTTCAAACAAAAAATTTGAAACGCATCTCCTTCTAGAGCGTTTGCACCACACTTTGCCAAAACATTAAATTTGTCAATGACTTAACAAGGGGTGACCACACGTGTGGAGGTTATCACACATAGCAACCACTGTGTGAAAGTATACTTTAGGCTCGAGAAGTGGTTAAAAATGTACCATTGACTTATAATGGCCATTGAAAAAAAATAGAAAAGGCGACAGAAATATGTTTCAGATGAAACAACGTAGATAAATGGGGGTTTGTTTTAGTTAATCACAATCAATGTCAAACAAATGTAAAATTTTATAATCACTGACAACTCCCTAGCAACCATACTGTTTACCCTAACAACCAAATTCTAGACTCAACTTTTGTAAATGATAAGGACATGGGGGTTGGTTTGTATAACTTTTAGGGACAAAGGAAACATTATTTTATGTCACTGACATCTCCATAGCAACCAATCACTATCTCAACTAGAACCAAATTCTAGACTCACCTTTGGAAAATCATAAAGACATGGGGGTTGGATTATATTAGTGGCATGGGGAACTTTGTATGAATAAGTGATTCCCCCATAGCAACCAAAATTATACCTGGGCAAGCATTTCATTGGGCTTCCAAAAATACTTTTAAATGCCACATGTACAAGCCAACATTTAAATTTGAAACAACCTTTAGCCATCTAGATCTATAATGTTATCTTTATTGGCTCTCTGAGGGAAAGAGGTTCTCTTTAAATCTTTACTGAACATTCCACCTTTCCATCATCCAGTCCTCTTGTAAGCCCAAAGAATAATGTTTCCACCCCCATGTTTGACAGTGGAGATAAACATACTGTAAACATACATCTTCAGTTGCCAGAATTTTCAGAAGTTGAAAACTGTCTATGAAACATATATAAATGAAACTTGAGAATCAAAGATTATTTAAAGTATTATTAAATATTGTGCATAAGTGAGTTTCAATGTCAATGTTCCTTTATATGGTAGTAATACAGTGTATCCTTATGTTTACAACATTTTATAATCTTTTTAACTGTTGAATTTAAATTCTTGTTACACTATTTATTCATGCGTAAACGTGGTATTGGTTACGAGTAATTTGATAAAACTGTGTATCATTTTGAAAACAGTTACATGTGGAAACGAAACTGGGTTTTCCTGCTTTTTGGAGGTGGGGTTTTTCGTCTTAGTGATACTCTGTATTTACTGTCACTGCTATGTTTACATACTTACAGCATGTATAGGATTACATGCAGATGTTTCCTGTTTGAACACTAGACTGAGTTACCTGTATTTTTGTAAACTCACTGCCGAATACTCATTTTAAAAATACATGAATAATCTGCCACTTGATGGTTTGGTATTGGTGATGAAAGTGTAAGTGTGTACATATAGATATGTATGTTAAGCAGAGGGACTTTCGGAGCTGGAGTCTTTCAAGAGATAGACCATTTGTTTTATTAGTGACTGCCCTGAGACCATACATAAGATCCTCCTGCATAGTTTGAACTATTTTCATGATCACTGAAACTTCATGTGATGGACATGGAGATTGACAGATATTTTGTATTCAATTTGTATACAACCCCCCCCCCCCCCACACACACACACACATTGGCTTTGTCTTGTAGTCCAATCTCTAATCTTGCCTTGTGTAGGTCTATAAACTTGTTCCAGACATCCTTAAATAGTTCTTTAGTCTGATATGAAACTAACTTATAATTATTTTTATGAACCAAAAATAATTCTGACTGATAGGGGGTCAAATACTTTGTCAAATGCTTTATTTTCCAGTGATTTTTTGCTAATATTCTAACTGGTGAAACAAACTTACCATTGCAATGACTTCAAGTTTCTTTTTATAAAAGCAAACATTCAGAAGCAGCAGGGAATCAAAGACCTATTTCCCTCACTTTATGAGGGTTGAACTTCCTGATTTCCCCTCAACATCTAAAAAAATACATTATTAGTATGGAGCCATTGAATGGAACTCTACCAGCATTCCATTCATTCCAGTGCTATTACGGTGGTATTTCAATACATTTGGGTTTTTAAGGTTTGTTTTGTTATTTTCAGTGACATAATGGATCTGCTTTATCCAGTTAATAAGATTACCTCATCTCAGACAGTACTGTAAATCAGACAGTCAGCCAAAAACAATCTGGCCATATTTATCTGGGGAGCCCAGTGCACGTCTCCAGGGGCTCTAAGCTAATACTCTACAGTTTTATCCTCACTCATGGATCTGCTTCATATTTGCATGTTGTGTTTAGTTTCTGTCTATGAATGTGTGCATGTAGGGGTCACTTGCCCATCTCTAATGATCATCTTCTGTGCGGCACAATAGCGGAACATGTTTTGAGCAGATATGAGTCCCATCCTGTTTCATTCTCCCGTAGTTACAGGGGCCTCACAATGTCACTGTTAATTAGTCACCATCTTTACACCATGCATTACAGTCTGTGTTTGTTCCAGCACTATATGAGCGTGAGACCTCCCAAAGCCAGAGAGGAATTGTAGCTTTTCCTCCATGTTTGAAGGGACGATATTTTACAAAATACACAAGTTTAGTGTCCCCACAAAGTAAGTTGTAAGGCTTTTAAAAAATTGCTTGTGTTAGTGCATCAAATAATAGTATACATATACACATTTATTGCATGTCATACAAAAATATTACACATAATGGACTTGTATTTTTGAGGTTTGTATTATGATTTTTAATTCAAACAAAAGTGTTTTTTGTTCAAATGAATAAAATTGTGGTAGGTTTTGACCTATAATTGAATAATTGATTTAATTGTCTTTATTTAAATGCATCTTTGTTTAAAAAAAAGACAGTAAATATATTTTTGTATGAAATCATTTATTTCATATTTACATATTAATGAAAATAATATAATTTACAGTTGCTTTGTATGTTATCATACCATTATTCTACGGAGAGTATTAGTCATTATTAACGCATTTCTATGATTCAGTGAGTAAAATAATCTAATTCTAACCACAGAAAGTAAAAAAAAATATATAAACAATCAAATCACTGGCTTCTGTGCATTTCAGTTAGGGTTGTTGCATCTCAACATTATTGGAGCTGAAATAACTTTGTACACAGTGTAGACACTAGCCGAAAAAAACATGTTTTAGCCCAAATAAATTAAAGAGATGTTTTTAAGTTTGTTCATTTATTGACTTACGGGGAGTCAGAAATGTGTTCTGTATTCTATAGAATTTATAACGACACTCAACCCGTGTACATGCACTCGAGGAACAAAACCCATTGCAAGTAGCATTTATCTTCTTAAACTTCTACATACAAGTTACGCTTTGAATATTTTTAATATTGGATCAGCGTATAGCTTCAATCTCATTATAAACAATCAGAGTTAATCATAATTAATACGGTAAGGGATATTTGGAGGGATTTTTGAGAATAAGTTGATTTAATTGATTTAATTAAATTCATTGTTTTATATAGTGTATACATAATGAACTATTAGCATTTACTCAGTAATTACTCAACTATGTGGGTTTGAGTGAAGTCAAAGGGGTGTAAATATGTCAAATTCAATCTTAATTAGTTTTTAAGAAGACTTTTCAACCTGGCTTTGTCAGAGACAGCCATGAACTTAACTTGGCAAAACAAAAACATTAATGAAATAAATTAAAAGTGCACTGACCCACTTTTATCCTAATCAGCAACCAGTTCCAATGAAATTCTACATTCTCTCTGTTTTTCCCTCAATAACGACAACCAAAAATGATGTTTTTTCAGTCAGACCAATAATTTGATCATCATTTTGTTTCGACATAAGTCTCTTTGAATGTGAATATGAAAATTTTTCTAACAATTTAATAAAATATGGCAACTCAACTCATGGCAAAAAAGGTGGATTTAAAAAAAAAGTTTTTCTTTTTTTACAGGGGACCTAAAAAGTTTGTTTTAAACTAAACCTAATCACACTCACGTTAAATGACGCTACGACGGTTTTGTATTCACTGAACACATTTAATACAGTAACAGTAGTTAGTTACAGAGGTTTCCAAAATATAACATAATTTTGTGTCTTTATCTCCATTTCCACCCCCTCAACAGCCCCTTCCTCTCTTTTTCCCATGCAGGGACATTTGTCACCAGCCATCTGTCTGTCTGCCCCCCTCCAAACCCCGACTCCCTGTCTGCACTTTAAACTATCTAATCAAGCAGCATCACCTTCACACTGTGACACACACTCCTCAAAGAACACACACACATCACATCAAGGAGTTAAATTATAATTTCTTTTATATCTCCTTTGATCAAGTGCTAACAGATACTCAACACATCTCTGAATGAACGAGATAATAGTATGAAAATACTGTACAATTTGCATCTTTACACCAGTGTATACAGAATTGAACACGACCACGCTCTCTTACAGCAGCAGAAGCAAGTTTACCACAGACAAACCAACACTTTCCACCAATCGTGGAAGTTTTTGAGTGTCAGCAAACATAAAAACACCCAGAAATACAGTAGAGCACGAAACAATGAGTGTTATTTACACAAGTTCATCAGTTCATCACAGTACGGTCCAGCCGCCACTGTTGGAACTCCTCGACCCAGGTTTGCTCCTCACACTTTGGTGGCCAGCGACTGCACCTCGGACTTCTGTGTCTGGGCGCTGAGGGTGGAGGACATGGAGCTGATGTGACCATGCATGGCCTTCTTAAGGTTCAGCAGACACAGGCACTGGGAGCGGAAGCGCAAGTCGAAGAATGCGTAGAGGAACGGATTGAGACAACTGTTCACATACGCCAGGCACGTTGCGTAGGGGTGAGCCAGCAGCAAGAAGTGGAGGAATCCGCAGGAGTTGGGCGCTAGGTCCAAGTAGGACAGAGCATCCATGCTTTTTAATACGTGGAAGGGTGTCCAGCAAAATGCAAAGACCACAACTAGAGTGGTGATGATTTTGAGGAGACGCCTCTTCTTTTGGTCCTCCTTGCGGAGGTGGCTGAAATGCCTGGTGACTGTGCACCCGATGAAGCAGTAACAAACAGTCATGGCCAAGAATGGCAGAAGGAACCCCAGGGCGGAAGAGGAGAGGCTCAGACCTGCAATCCAGAGCGACTCGTGGTCCTGATTGAGTGCGACCAGGCTGAAGTCCATGGCACAGGTGGTGCGGTTGCTCCCAGTGTCGTCTACCGTGGTCCGGAACAAGAGTGTGGGCACGGCTAGCAGGCACGATAGGAACCAGATGCCTCCCAACGATGCTAGCATGGTGGCCCGGGATCTGAGGTGGCCGCTGGACAGAGAGTGGACGATGGCAAGGTAGCGGTCAAAGCTCAAGCAGGTGAGGCAGAAGACGCTGGCATACATGTTGACCAGCACCACATAGCTGCTGATTTTACAAAGAGCCACGCCAAAGGGCCAGTGGTAACCCAGCGCGGTGTACACGGCCCACAGCGGCAGCGTCACAACGAACGTCAGGTCCGCGAGTGCCAGGTTCCCGATGTAAACATCTGCCGCGCGCCGTTTGGATTTGGCGCGCCAGACTGTGAAAATGACCACGCCGTTCCCGGAGAGTCCGAGGATGAAAATGAGCATGTAGAGCACCGGGATGAGGGAATACGACGGCTCCCACTCCGAGTAGTCACAGGCGGTGTCGTTATCTTCATAATAGTCGTACGTTTCGGCGTATTCCTGATCCATTTGGCGACGGCGCGTGGGTTTCGAGACGTCGTACTGGTTTATCTGAGTTTTTCAACGAGTTTACCAAGTTTCATTCACCGAAAGCATCTGCGAGTGTGTGTGAAAGAGAGAGACGACCGGTCTTTTTAAACTCCAGACTTTTCACCCCTCCCTCCAGCCTCGTATATCGGACCCCTTATCTCCAATAAACCCCTGCAACCTCTCTCTCTCTCTCTCTCTCTCTCTCTCTCACACACACACACACACACACGCACACACACACGCACACACCAGGGCACCGCGTCCCCCCAGGGCACGCAGTCAGGAGGAGCGAATGTGTCAACAAAGTGAGCCTTAACTCTTGTTTTTCTTCTTAATGAAAAAGTAATGGCTCTCTCGTCTTTCAAGTGAGCTTTAACCTAAACTGTGTCACTATTGCGTCACGTCTCATTTACGACGCCGGCTTTTTATTATATTTCAATTATTCGGAGTGAATCTATGTTTGCTTGTTTTGCAGATGATGTGATATTGTACAAGTTTATTTTTTCTTGACGAAAAATAAAGATTATGAAGTGTGACGCCACAGTTCACAGGCTACGCCCAATAAACGGATCCATGTTCAGTACTTCTACATTCTCTGTCTGTGAAGCACTCAGAATTACCAATGTGTGTGAAATGTGCTGTTTAAATAAACGTGCCTTATCTATGGAAGCTCTCAAAATATATCTATTACAGGCGAAGCAAAAATAGTTTGTTTTTCTTTAAGTTGTTTGACTATTATTTTGTTCTTATTGATGTCATGTGTTTTTATTATTTCTGTTCTGAATCTAGGGCATGTTAGGGTTAACACCTTAATTTGTTTCTGCTATCAATCAGTTTTGCTCATTCACTGGTTAATGAAAAAATAAATTAAATATAAAACGGGTCCACGCATTTCAATAAATGTCTAAAAAATGTAAAAACTTTAATCCGAAAGTCTTACACAAATCGCCCATCAAAAATTTCCATTAGCTTTCATAAATACTACAATGAGGTGACAAGTCAGCTTCGTAAATGGTTTTTATCTTTATATTATGTTTAGAATTTGATAATTTGAGTTTTAATTATTAAATGAAACTGTACAGTTGATCGCTCTATGAATACATGTAACTCAAGAGTTTAATAATCTATTTATGATCCAATAAGTTTTCTGCTAGTGTTTTAAATCTTTTTTCAGTTTAACTTGATGATTTTTCAACGCAATTCTGCTTGCTAACAGTAAATATTTAGGGTGATTTTTCATTCATTAATTTTCTTTCCCGCTTATTCCCTTTTTGGGGTCACGGGGGTCTGCCGGTGCCTATCTCCAGCTCACACCGGGTAGGTCGCCAGTCCATCACAGTTAGGGTAATTAATGATAAGAAAATACTTCGTATAAAAACCTCCCAGAGTATTCGATACCTCTCTGAATAGTCCACTTTTATTTCCTTCAAAAAAAAAAATCGTTTAAAATTAAAGTCTCTAAGCTGCACAGAATAAAAAAAAGGAAAAAATACCAGCACATTGCAAGCCTAAACAGGTTTCAGGCAGGTTCCCCTGTGAAACCAGAGCTGGGACCAAATGAGTATGTAAAAGAGCCATTGCGCTGTGATTTCCTCTCACCCAAACATTACAAGAAGGTGACACTCAGTCACTTCAAACAGCCCTCTTTCAGGACCACTGCAGACCTTTATATCAAGAGAATTATGCAGAGAATTCCAATAAATGCGCCACTGTTTAATCTTTAACTGGGCTACATTTAAAACCAATAAGTTCATGGTGCACACGTAACTTAGCAACTGATTTTATTTTATACATGTATAAAAAAAGGTAAATACATAAGTAAATTATATAAAAAAGAATATATATAATTTTTTAAAATTATAATATATTATATAATGTGTAAATTATGTACCCATGTAGGTACATTTTACGGGATTTGTAAGTGTTATACAAGGATTAAATGCAGGAAAGCAGTCGGAAAGTGTGAATTTAATTCTCACTTTCATGCACTGATTTGCATTATAAAAGCGACGCAAACTCGCAAAACAAACATAAAACAAAAGGAAACGACGCATTTGACAGTAACGGGTTTCTGTCGGTCGCACAGTTTACAACACCTGAAAAGAGCAGTTAAAAGCAATAGCTCGCGCTGAATGACCACAATTCACATTTAAAACAAACAGGAAAACTGCCTGCACCTTCAGTTTGTTTTTCTTTATGCCTCAGACAGATCCAGGATCATCGGAATGTCTCACGGTATTATGTTTAATGACTCTTTTCAATACAAATAGTCACAAATACAAATCTAACGGAACACGCCTTATTTACATTAATGTGCAATGACAATTGAGAGGATCAGGGTTTAAATCCATCACCAGATCATTTGTAGATCTGCTCAATGTATTTTATGAACTGTGTGAAGAGCCACACCTCAGAAGTAATGCTGATAACAGTAGTAAAGCAAACCTGACAGATTTGTAGAAATGAATCAGATTAGAGAATGAAATGTGTGAAAAACATCACTTGTGACTAAGTGCATTTGAGTTTAACACGCATTTTAAGGATATGTCTGCAGGTAACTAAATGTGGCCAATTATTTCTTTAGTTAAAAAAGTTATTTCTTTAGTCCGTGTCAGATTTATATGGGAGTGAATTTTTAAAACTAAAAATTTGAGTTTACTTAAATGTCACTTAGAGATTCAAATGGCAATTTTGCATTCCTCTTTTAGAAGCTAGACTTGAGCTTAGAAACCAAAAAGTTGACAAAAAAACACAATTTTAAAACTTGAAAGTTTAAGAACTTTTATTGGGAAAGCTCAGAAAGTTAGTTTAAAAAGGTGCTTGGTGGCTTCATAGTGCATTTTAAGTCACATCTCCCAGTACGATGACAGCATGTCCAGACACCTGTTTCATAACAATTCTCCAAAGGACAATCAGGAGATGCTCAGTGCAGGCCTTGGGCTCAGGCTCTGTCCACACATACCGTTTTTTTTTTTAAAGCAGGTGTTTTTCTACACGGTCATGCTGTCCGTCCACACGTAACCGTAGCACTTTTTTCATGTTTCATGCAGTTTGGAAAACTCCAGCCAAAGTGAAACGTATTTAAAAGCACTCCACACCCAGGGTCCATGTGTACAGTGAATTTTTCGTGTTCGGGGGTTGGAGTTTGCCATTGTCTTCATGCTCTGTCATGACTGTGTTTACAAACAGCTAGCGTAAAAACGGTCAAAGCGAGGAAAATGTCACTGTTCTACTATTTAAGCATACAGCATGTACATGCGCATATTTACTATTTCATCATCGAACAGAAGGGCCTGTGTTTGTGCACACGCAGTGCTCAATAATCATTTTAAAAACGCCATGAATCTACTGGCCCCTGTTGGTTTGGTAGAAACACTACAGGATTTTTTAATGTTTTGTTTTGTTTTTAAATGGACACAGCCATCTGCCAACAGATCATTTTACAGACATGGCAGGTTCCAAGCTGCTTTTAGGTAGAGGCTTTTTCTACTGATGGTGAACATCAAGGAAATGACTCCTTAGGAGTAATTTTGCTTTATGTGTTCATTACCGCTGCATTAATTGTTCAAACACAGGGAACGTGTAGGTAAAGGTAAAACTATGAGAATTTTTAATGAATCGTTAACGAAAACCTCTTCACCACTGCTGATGCTGGAACTAGAGGTTGATCTGTAGCTGCTAAAGTTGTTTTCAAAGACAGTCAACACTTAATGGTCAGAAAATTCTTCTTTAAGAATCCACTAGCACTCAAAACATTTTTATAATATCATTAATTCATTTTCCAACCATGTTTTTCGGACTGTGCACCCGGAGAAACCGGAGTAAATCCACGCAAGCACAGGGAGAACATGCAAACTCCTTCCAGGAAAAAAAACGTTTTACTCTTTTTTTCAGATTTAATAAATCCTGGCTTGTCTGAGAGAGAGTAAACCAACATCAAATTTTCATTCAGTTAGAACACCTTGTGGGAGGGTGCTTTAGAGAACATATGGCTACTAATGCACATCAAACATTGAACTACCGGTAATTATAAAAAAGTTCTAAAAATGTTTATCATTCAGCAATAAAGTAGATCCTCTGTGGGCTGACATCCATTGACACTGAAATTACTTTAAAGTCATGCTCTAAACGGAGCAGTAATTTTTTACAGTTATTAGTCATGTATGTTTATTCAGGAATAAATGAGTGTATCATACTAAAGTTTAGATTAAGTCACGCTCCTGGTGTGTATGTAGGAGGCTAACAAGCTCTGCATGCCCCTTAATCCTTTACCCTGGTCCAGTCTGCCCTGCACCCCATCCTCCACATGTTGTTTTCGTTGGACCTTGGTGCTCCATCTCACCCACACACCAATGCTAAAACAACACCGTGCTGACAGGCCTTACACTGCGCTCTCTAGTGGATAGTGGACGGCTGTGTGGACACAGACACAAATCCACACATGGAGGGGTTGGTGGTAGCCTGCTATCTGATTGACTACGGAGAGATGTGGTTCCCTGCTGCTCTAATAGATCCTTTAGATAAATAAATAAATCCACACATTTAAAAAAGAAAGGAGAGCCTGATAAGAAGCAGATGGTGAGATTATCCAGACAACCTTTCAAACACTCAATGTGTCTCCAATTGCCAGATTAGGCAGATGAAATCGATATCTTCATCAACCCTTCTTTGTTGTAAAGAATCAAACTTTTCTTAGTGAAAGCTTTGTTTGACAGTGATTTACTCATGAGTGGTTTATCTGGTGATAGCTCCTCAAGATGGCTGAGGAGGAGGGAGAGGAGGGATGGAAACCATGGAGATTGAATGAGTATTATTATTTACCGTACATTAATCACAAATTCAACACTGTAAAACCACTATAAAAATACGAATTTTTGAGTGCTGCTTCATTACAAAGAGGGGTTTATCAATTTTTAATGTTTGACAAATTCAGTTTTCACAAAAGTTGGGAGCAGAGTTTTAATAAACTCTGGGAGTACATAAAATCTTTGGGAGTACAGTACAGTCTGAAAATAAAAAAGACTTGTAAAGTACTAAAAATAAAACTTTTTATTTTGGTAATAGCTGCAACCTCTTCGAAGAGCACTTTCTACGGTTCAAGGCCCTACTGGCCAGTACACAACAATCCAAATTTCCAGTTCAAGGTTTTATGCGAGAACGCACCTCAACCATAAGCGACAATGGGACATCACAAACTTGACGAACGAGTGGTACCAACGAAAAATAGATTCACACTGCCATACTGGATCCTATTTTTTTGCAAGGAGAATGACCAACAAAAGTGGTGGAGCTCATTTTCTCCGCAGGGTGCTCTTTGTTTGGGCCAAGGAATATTGATGCAATGGCGCTCCCTGCCTGAAGATGGAAGTACAGATTACCACGATGACAAATCATGGAGGTTGAGGGGTTTTACTGTCAGCGGCTAATCACAGGGAGCTGTTTGACACAAATGTGGAGAAAAGAGGATTTGTGGCAATCCATTTCTTTTCCATTTCCGGTAAGAAGTCGCTATGAAATTGTGGGATGAGCGCCACCAAGCTGTTCTTATCTCACCAAATTCTCCTCCAGTATAACATGCTGCATTCATCTTCCCATCAACTTTCACCAAGTTTCCTGTATCTTTGGAGCTCATACATCCCATAAAACAACAGTGATCCACCTCTGTACTTCACAATGGGGATGGTGTTCCATTCATAGCCTTTGTTGACTCCTCTTCAAATAACTTTGTTCCAGAAGTGTCTGAGCTGTTTGGCGTATTGTAAGCGGCTACTTTGTGGCATTTGTGTAGTAATCACTTTCTTCTGATCACTCAACCATTCAACCCAATTTTTCTTCAAGTGTCTCCGTATTGCGCTCCTCGAAACAGCCGCGGCACATTTCATCTGAGAGCCCTGTATTTCAGCTTAAGTTATTTGTGTTGTTTTATTTGCATCCTTTACAAATTGTTCTGGCAGTTGTAGCAGGAATTTTTGTTGGTTTCAACAGAATCCCTCCTTTTCCACTTCTTATCTTTCGCCATAGATGTTTTGACGGTTCTTGCTTTCCCCATCGCTCAGGATTCAGAAAAGTCAGCGCATCACTGAATGAAAGAGGGAAGGGTCTAATAGGAGCCAGAAACCCAGACGCCTTTTATGCATTGATTACAAACAAATTACTAGACACTCAAACCATTTTGTGTGACTTTTTGTGCATGGCCTCAGGCTAAAATCTCTAGATCAGGGTCATTTGTAAAGTTTCTGTTGTCGCTATGAACCTAGAGTGGAAAAACTAGCATTAGCATTACGAAATGGGCAAGAAATCAGAAAATTTGCATAGTATGTAAACGATATGTGTGTATATTCAGGGATTGGGATTCAGGTGTTCAAATTTGTGTTAAATGACCAAAACAGCCCTGAACAGCATGTCGAACCCAGCCATTGAGTACCATTCATTAGTAAACCCCTTAGTTTTTCCTAGTCGTGTTTACCGAGAGGAACAGACACAAGTCACATTGAGCCTACATTGAAAATGATGTTTTCCTCAGTCACAATGGAAAACAGTAACGAAAATCTCGAGTGTTATTGTACTGTGAGCTCTGTAGACCACACAAGTGCAGCTTCATCGGTGTGAGAGTGCTTAGAGCAGCTGTGTTGTTTTTGCCTTCGTCCAGGTCTCCAGATCACGGCTAAATAACAGGTTAGAGTTCCACATCCACATCACATTGACACACACAAACCTTGTTCACACACCGGTCGGGTCGAGCGGCCAGAAGCCAGCAGAGGTGAAACTATACAGCAAGGGTGTGAGCTGTAATTTGGCCTACGTTTGATGTTTACAGCTGTCAGGTTTCTGACACGTCAGATTTGATCTCCTGCTTGATTTGTGGATCTTCTAACCCTTTAAATCACTGTTGTGTCTGTGCTTCTGTGAGCTGCTCCAGTGACTTTAACATGCTGTGGGCAGTGAGCGTTGTGTATTGGTTGTTTGGATGTCTTGGATGTGTAAATGTAACATCTCTAGTGTTCATACGAGTGTGCTAAACACCGACAGAGCCCCTCAGACGATATCACACCCACATGCCACTCAGGGCCTCACCACTGACCTTACACACACAGAGACACACGCTGATCACCTTCTTTCTGTTGACTTAAGCCCTTGAGTTAATTCATTAAGATTTAAAAGGCAATCAAGATAGTTTGTTTGCCCTTTATCTTGGCATGCTATTCTTTAGTCTTTTGAAACCTCAGACAACATGATCTGAACTGACCAATCACACGGCAGAGGATCTTCTGGCAGCCACTGTGTTCTCTTCCCTTCGTCTTAAGTGGGTTGTCAGTCTGTGGGTCTAGGTCGGCTCGTTAATGAAGGTATGTTTGAAATATGGCGCCTGTGGGCGGCTGCATGACTTTTTGACTCTTTCCCCGAGACGTCCCTCGCTGATGAAGCTGATAACACATGCGCTCACCTGGATGTAGCCGGGGGAGCTTTAAAATACATTGTTTTTCTGAATCTTTAACTCAATAATTGCCGTTCCACCTGTCAGGGGTTTATATGGGTGGTTGAAAAAAACAAATCTGTGTCATATATTTTTAACCAACATATATTTAAATGTTGTTCCTCTGACAAGACAAAAAAACCTTTGGTGAAATACTACCAAAGGTACCAAAGGTTCTGGTGTATATTCTATTTGGATTGTTGATCCAAACGTACGAAATGTCAAATGGCGTGACCATTTCAATTCACAAATGTGACAAAAGTCAGCTTTGTTCGCGGGAATTCTTGGGAATAAGATTCCCAAGTAATGTTTTACTGTTATTATGTTTAAGAGAATTTATTGAAAATATTTTGAAAGTTTTGAGAAGTGATACACTCTTTTGCATGATAAAAATTACCAAATATTCGGACAGAAATGTTAAATATCAAAGAAGTCATTATTAGAATGTTTGAGGAAATGAGATGAGACCATTTTCACGCTATAAATACAAAACATAAAGTGAAAACATGTGAATCATTTATAAAATCATTTATTTATGATAAGCATATGAAAGAACTACAGTTTAACTCATAGAAGTCTACGGTTTTTTGAGAGTGTTTTACTACTTTTACAATATCCTCTAATAAATGTCCCTTTACGGGAACGTTTCGTTCCATTTTGCTTTGTTTTGTGCTGTAACTTTGAAAAACATATCACAGGTCTTGTACTTCCAAGGTTTATCCCTTCTTTTCAGTACTAGATAGCACTGATTTGGGGTCTGTAAAATGAAACTGAAAGGATTTTCTGCATTTGTTTTGAATTACCTTCGTAATTATGCCATAACTCTTGTAATGTTAATTTAAAACTATAAAATAAAAAAGTATAATTTAAAATATTTGTAGTTTTTATATAAAAATATAAAAACTAATAACCTTACCTATTATATTTGAAATAAAAAAATATCAATATCTGGGTGACATCATTCCTATTTAATTCAAAACAGCCACTGTCTGTCTTTTTTCTTGCAGACGAATTTAATATATATATATTTTTTGTTTTCTTATGCTTTAGACTCTTGGGTAACCGGTCGTTCCTCTTCTCTCTCTTTCTCATTTCCCCCTCCATTTTTACATTCCTCTCTTTAATAGCAGTGTTAGCTGACTGTCATGTTTAAGCTAATTTTCTCTAAAATATTCATAAATCTTGCGTTCAGAGTTTCAAATTAATATTCAATAGCACTTCAATAGCACTGAAACAACCCCAAAGCATTATGCGCCCACTCCCATGTATCACTTCTTTCTCCAAACATGGGCAACAAGCTCAAGTTTTGTCTTATCTGGTCAAATAATTCAGATATCCATCACTTTTCCCCAAGTTGTCCACAGCAAACTTCATTCTCTCTTGGAGGTGTCTCTTCTTCAAAAGTGGAGCTGTTCCTGGTCAGCAACCTTGCGGTGTATTCCTGTGCAGGCCTCTAGTGAGTTTCTTTGTTAAGACATCTGAGTCATTCACTAGTGTCGTGGCAGTTGTTCTTGGGTTTGTCCTTTTCCTCCTCTACGTGTCTTGTTCTCCATTGTGTTGGTCTCTTTAAACTTCTTACTGTAATAATGCTTTTCACTGCAGTTCTTGACTCTAGAAACCACATTGATAAATAAATACATTTATCCTTCAAAACTAATCTTTTTTTTTGTCACGATGACAGCTTATGTGGTTTTACTGGTTAATGAACCCCAGATTAAAGTGCAGTTTAAAAGCTTAACTAGTTTAATTAGATTAATCATGCAAATTAGGTTAAATTAGCAAGTCATTAGACAATAGTAGTTTGTTCTAAAGTCAAACAAAGTACGGTAATCAAATTTTAAGGGACTAATAATATGGATCTTAGCTATTTTGAAGTATTTAAGCAACTATAAGACGTCTTTCTTCCCAAGAAGAAAAAAAAGAAGTAATGTGAGAACATTCTCTTGCTCAGTTAAAAATCCTTGGGGAACATAAATACATGCAATTTCCCTAATAATTGCATATACAAATTAAATTTTTGGTTCATTATTCTTTGAAAGTATGAAATACCTGACCAGCTTTAAGGAAGGCTTGGGATTTTTGTTGCTGTGGTTGTTAAAAATAGTTAATATTATAATAATATAAATATTCTAATAGATCTACATGAGACATTCCATTAAATGAAGGCCATTTGCTTGTTGTAACGTTTCAAAATGTCCAATATGACACATACTTATGTATTCATTCTTAAGTAACTCATTTAAATATTTGATTAGATTTAGAATTAAAAGATGTGTGCCGTTTTTTTCCTTGTTACTAACCCTCTTGTTATTTTTTATATAAGTAACATAAGTGAGTTTTTAGCAAATAAATGCTAAATAACCACATGGTACACATGATTATAGAACCAGAAAATTCAGTTTTTACCAAATCTGCATTTTTTACACTAAACCAGTGGTTCTCAAACTGGGGATTGTGCCCGCCAGGGGGGCGCAGATCATCAGCAGAAAAAGAAAAGAACAAAAAAAATAAACAGCTGAAAAACGTAGAGTAAAGATGCATCCGTTTGTAAAGCGGAAGAGAAAAGCCACTGAAGTGGCACAGACCCAGGCAGGTCATTCAAAAGCTAACGTGGAAAGGCTGATGTGTGTCCTATGCCTAAAAACGCTGGCAGCGGACAGCATGAAACCTGGTTCAGGGAGCTTCGTGAGTGATGGGGAGTGAGAGATTGGGGATAAGGGTGGGGAGGGTGATGGGGGGGGCAGATTCTTTTAGGGGTTTAAAGGGGGGCTCGACCAAACAAAGTTTGAGAACCACTGCACTAAACTAAAAATGAAATTCTCTGAAATTATTTTTGTAATAATCTTAATTGAGAGAACTTACCTTTGCTCTTTCCACTGCCTTCTAAAGATCCAAGTGATGCAACTTCCTGCTGAAAGACTGACTCTCAGGAGGGGGATAGGTTAGAGTAACAGGGATGAGAAACAAGTTGGGATCATGACTAAAATGTTTTTATTTTTTTATCTAAGAAAGTATAGGTGCTTATGTAAATAAATGTATTTGACAAACATTGTATATGGATTTACACATCAATGCAAAAGTAAGGTTCTTTTTAAAAGATCTTAATTATATTTTATTGTGAAGTGTAGCATCAGAGACTATTTTTCAGTGTTTGATGTGGATTTTATTAATATTCTAGATGTACTAGCTTATATGTGCAATAAGAATAGTATTTAGTACTTTGCTTAGTAATAAATGTATTTATAAAGAGAGAGAGAGAGAGAGAGAGAGAGAGAGTGAGTATGAATGTGGAGTGATAGATCAGATAAGACTTTTGTTATGAAGGACTCTCTTTAAACTAGGCTTCTACTGTATATATTAGGGTTCATTTAAGTAGCACACATAGCATTTTACAAATACAATCAAATTATTCTGTATGATTTAATTTATATAAACAAGTTTACAATACTCTGATGGACTGACAACCTGACCAGGGTGCATCCTTGCCTCTCAGCCAATGTGAGCTGGCACCAGCAGACCCCTGTGACCCCAAAAGGGGGGAAAATGAATGAATGAATAACATTTACAATACACACTGTCATTACTAGTGTCCTGCAGAAGCCATGTCTAAATTAATTTTCACACAGACCTATGGAAGACAGAAAATGTGCATAAAACAGATCTGTATCAAACAGGTTTTAGGCTTTAATCCTCCTGTTATCCTAAAATCCACCAACACCTTTTTCTCACAGAATATGATTTTTTTTGCTAAATGTTTAGTTTCAGGTAATTAATGTCTTTGTTGACTTCTTAACAACAATCTAAAATACAGCCCCAACCCCTGTCCGTTATACATACATATTATCTATTGCATTAAAATATACAAATCAGCATGAAAACTCAATGTTTCACTTAAAATTGTTAAAGTTGAATATTTTTGTACTTTTCATTGGTATATAATTTTATTATTTGCAACATGCAAATAATACCAATTTCTTTTATCTGGGACATACTTATGTATGGGGTCAATTGACAAAAAATCTTTCAAACATTTTGTGCACTCTTGCTCATGCAAACCAATGTAGGCTGCAAATCAGTCTCATCAAAGTTTTTCCAGCTGTCCCCATAAACCCTTCTCTGAGTTTGTCATATCAAGTATATATTTTTCAAGTATTGGTATGATGAAAACCAGAAAGGCTGATTTTGGCCCTGGAATCATTTTGATGACATTTTAAGTCTACCCTGTCGTTCAAGTGGGGAACGAGAGCACAATCATTTTTCATTTTTGGAAAGTAATGTGTCTCCTGGTGGTTGAGATACAACGGGAGGCTCAACACTAGGAGTCTTCATGCTCATTTGTGGAGAATGTTTCATAACTCGTATCCTCTATCTCAATTGAGAGAGAGAGAGAGCCCACAGAGAACAAAGAGGGATAGTTTAGCTTGCATGGTTTTATAGGTAAGCACCTCCCCTGTAAACCATGTGATTTATGTCTTCCCATCCTGCAAAAAAACATGGGAAATATCAAAGTTCTCACAAGAATTATCATTTCCCCTCCCCCCATGTCATGTCAACTGTTATACTTAAAATATTACATTCTAATGCATATTATAAAATTGTAGCATATTATTAGTGACCTAAATATCACCCAAAACAAATATGTGTGCATTTGTTATATTATGTTCTATGCAGCTTAATGATCCTGGGGTCAAATTGACCCAAAGGAAAACCGATGTGACAAAATATGCACAGGTAATTAAAAAATAATTATTATGTAATCGTTTCACTGTCGCCTGAATTCAATGTCTCCTACAGACATCTTTCCTTTGCTTAGTTCCGATGAACCCTTTGTGTGGATTTTCTGTCTCCTAGTGGTTCCATGTTGTGACCATGCATCCAATGAAATGTACTCAGATGTGACAAATGGTTCCAGTAGGTTTTACACTAATTGAATATAATACTTTGAAACACTCTAACACTTAGAAGTAACTCATAACCAAATAATGATATTTTGGATATGTTTTCTTACTTTTGTAAATATTTTAACAATTTCTTCTCATTTTACTTGAGTAAAAGTTTTGTAAAAAGGGTTGTAAACTTCTTGTTATCGAGGGGAAATTTAAATTTGGTCAAATATCTCAAAGGCAATCAACATTCTGTGTTCAAATAGCAAAGAAGGTGAGAAAGAGATCCGAGAGTAGTTGTAAATCGGCAGTTACTGGGTTGGAAATGGGAGATAGGTGGGAGTTGTGTCACAATCTTGCCTAGGGCATCAAAATGGCTAGGGCAAGTTAAGACTAGCATAGAATATAAAGCAAAACAATTTATTCAGTTAGGCTACAGGATGCTTTTCTGTCGTAGCTTATTTAGCATGAATAAATGATTTATTGTTATCAATCGCCTTCCTCTCCCTAAATCTAAGCTACGAACAATCCAGGTTTGCAAGGTGTTTCCCAACTTGCTCTCAGGGTTCAGTGACCTCCAACCCCTCTCTTTCTCTGTTTTGCCCTTCCTCCTCTCAATGGATTAAGCAGCAAGTGAAGCAGGAAGAGCTCCGGACTCTTCAAGTTTATTGGAAGATTCTGTGCATCTGTGTGTTTGCGTCAATAAGTACACAAAATTGTTTGCTAATAACAAATCAGAAATCGTAATCCATATCTTATACCCCCTACATTTCAAATGTATTATTTCTGGAAGATTTTATCTTTGTTTTTAAGATATTAGCAATATCACCGTTGTGTAGCACCGTTATTTGTCTAAATAATGTCACATTATTTCTTTGTTGATATCACGAGATCTGGACCTGCCTAGTATTAAGAGAATTATTGGCCAGTATATAAACATACTAGGCAAGATGTCTGGGAACTAATGGTTGACTTAACATCCCCTCCCTTCATATGAGGCGAAGAAGTTGAAGGAATGATTGTGTCAATGATTGAGGTTTTGTGCTGTGCAGGGAGTGCTGTTGGTCAACCGGTGACATCTGTCCTCCCAAAAACTCCTCATTCATTTCGTTTGTTAATTTTCCTTTCCCGTTTCTCTTTTTAGGGTCCAGCGTACTTTGGTCTGAAGGCAGGGATACACCATGGACAGATTGCCAGTCCATCATAGAAATGGTATTTCATAGAAATATAAAGTGATGCTTTTAGTCATTTTACACTTTTATCTTCTTTAACTTATCTGGGCCAGAGTCGTAGGGGGGGCAGTCAAAGCAAGGACACCCAGACATCCACTCCCCAGAAACCTCCTCCAGGTCAGCGGGGGGACATCAAGATATTGTCAGGTCAGCCGTGAGATAAAGTCTCTCCAGCATCTCCAGCAGGGCCTCTTCCCAGAGGGACATGCCTGGAGCCCTAGTCCAGGGAGGTGACTAGGAGGCATCTGAAATAGTTGCCTGAACCACCTCAGCAGGCTTCACTTAATGTGGAGGAGCAGCGGCTCTCCTCAAAACTCCTCCTGGGTGACTAAGCTCTATCTCTAAGGAAGTGTAAAACCACCCTGCAGAGGAAAACTCATTTCATCCACATGTAGCTAGGAACTTATTGTTTCAGTGCTCACGGCCAAAGATTGACCGGTAAATCTAGCGCTTTGCCTTGCAACTCAGGTATGTCTTCACCATGCTGGATCAAAACCCCTTAATGATGAATGAATGATCAAACCCTGTGAAGCCCTGCCTTGGAGTAAGGCCTGGGGTCGGGGCTCACAATTGAGTGCCTCGTGGTCAGGCCTTACCCCATGAGGCCTGGCCGGCTCAGCCCAAAGGAGCATCTTTGGGATAACCTCGTGTTGGCTCACCACCTGATGGTTATAAGGGGAGGGCACAATGTGGAATGGGTGGTGGTCAAAGGCAGGGACCTAATCCACTACAAAAATACCAATTTGTTGGTCTCATTTGGTTGAGCAAGGGGTTACTAGTTAGAGATTTCCATTGAAAGAGACATCTAAGTGGGTCTCCGTTTTGCTCTGCCCCAAAGAAATCAGGTGAGGGCCAAAGGGTACGGCTAAACATGGAACTCAGCCTTAAGATCTCTAGACACTGATCTGAATTTGTAGTTCATATGACCATACGCAACGTTAGAAATCCATGGGCACAAACCGGACAACACCCATCAAGTGGTGCCCACGAAAGAGTTTTGCACTGCCATATCAGATCTGTTTTTTACAAGGAGATCAACCAGTGAAAGCTAGATCTTTTGATGACATGAGTAGGGGTAAAAGAGCAAGTGGTGGCACTCATCCCACACTTTCAATGCGACTTCACACAGAAAAAGTGTGCGACACCAGCAAGGAACAAGGGATCCAACCAGATGCTGAATTTTCAACTCTACAGGATTGACAGGATTGGCTGAGCCCCTTTCTAGATCCCTCTTCACAAACTAGAGTGTGTCTGTAGTTTATGGTTTGTATGGTTGAGTCTCTCCAATCCTCTGTTCACCTAAATGTACTTACTGTATATCCCTGTACTAACCAAGAGTGAATCTCAGAGAACACTACTTGTGACAAAAATGTTTATACTGTGAATAAAGTCTATAAATAAAGCATATCACCAACTTAAACAATAAGTATGAAGTTTAGTACTCTCTTATACAAATCCTTACCACTATTTAATTCATTTGATTGCTTTTATCTTGATTTATCCACAACAATACAGATCATGCAGCTAAATCTGTTTTTATAACTTGATTTGTTTAAAATTCTTGTAGACTGTACTGTGTTGCTTATGTTAAGTCCAGTTTCCGAGCAGTTAAAACAGCCCCGGGGTCTTAAGATCCAAGTCGTTGGGCATTACAGGGCTTGTGAAGCCACAGACAAGTGAGTGCTGGTGTTTTTTCTCTTCATGTTGCTATGCTACACATCTCTGAATTAACAGGAAGTGCCTCCTTTAATCTGTATTTGTGTAACTAGTGCCTGTGTTGAGCCCTTGGGCTGTGGATCAGGAAGACGTAGTGATGGTGGAATGAAGAAACCGAGAGGAAACGGGCGGGAAAACACGGAGAGGAAAAACAGAGGTAGAAGATAAAGGTGACGAGAGGCAGGAATGGATAATGAGGAGGATTAGAGAAGAAAGAAACACATTAATGCTCTATCACCGACACACATGCATGCACGTACACACAAATAATGTGCATTCACACCACTGCACATTTCACAAACAGGGATAAAGCTCACCGCCTCTCTGGTTACCTCTTTCCTGGGGGGCTGAGAGGAATTTGGACACATCTGGACTTTAATCTTAGAGAAAACAAAAGCTTCTCAACAGCTTTACCCAACACACTCAAACACCCACTGTTTTTAGAAGTTGTGGAGCTAATCATAATCATGTGTTATTGGAAGTTATATCATTTTAACAGTTACCGTCATAAAGGTGGTCACACCATAAGTAAACAACAAGAAATACTCAGAAGATTCTTCACCCTCGTAATTGTTTGTGTTTTACAAATCAAGCTCTAGAGATCATTTCACACTGCTTTGCTCTTTTCAGAAAGTCACCAGTGAGCCTCGAGCCGGCAACTGAAAGGCCACAGTGCTACCAAAGCTTTTAAAATAGCTTTGTATTCTAAAGTTTCTGCTTGTTTTCTCCCTCCAGCCCAAAATTGCTGACATTGAAAAAAGTGCAAATAAGGAATTAATCATAATCTGTCGGGATATTTCAGCAATAAGTGTAACTAACGGCCGCTCAAAATATATCTGAGACTTAGACTGACATGAAGAAATATACTGCAGCTCTTACACAAACAGAATAACAAGAACATTCCCTGGTATTTCTAGTCTACATTTCAGACTTCCCAAAAAAACTTCTTCTGGAGAGAGAGAGAGAGAGAGAGAGGTGCTTCAAGCTCCTTGGACAGTTCCCACAGAAAACTGTTCTAAATATGTCTGTGACTATTCACGAGCCCCAAAGGCCTGTTCCTGTTGCAGGCTGCGATTGTTTTACACTCTGTTAAACCCCTGTGCCATATGTTTTACAGTCGCCCAAATGTGCCTGTTCCTGAGCCGCCACTTCTCAATGCTTGTGGCCCTGGATTTTTTAGGTCAGACCCCCAAAGTGGCTTCCTACTGAGAGACAGAGGTGACACCGTTTGACGGACAGGTGGATTTTAAACATCACATGCCCTGCTTCACCAGAGATCTATTCGTGAACTTTTAGTGTAGCTGTAAAGGAAACAAACACTCCCTCCAAATGGAACAAATGCAGAAGACCGAACCAATGGAGTCAATGTGGGCATTGTGGCAAGTATCCACAAAGCTTTTAAACTACGGTCTAAAATCTAAAATAATAAACTTCATTATTCCCAACAAATAATGTCACTTTTAGTTTTGTTACATTTACCAGTGATTAAATCCCAGTGATTAAGTTGCAGAAAGCATGAGTAAAAAGGTTCTATTTAGAGCCAACCTTTTTTGGTGCCCTTCACCATTTATCTTCAAAGGTGCTATTCAGGACCAAGCATCAAATGTGTGAGATTAATAAAGTTTGGCATAATATATGACCAGCATCTGTATATTACACATTAAAAACAGCTACTTTAGAACCACAAGTATCAAAAAGGCCATATCAGTTTCTTTACGCTAACAAAGTTCTGTGACAGTACCGCTAAAACCACAAAGAACCAGGGAAGAAATAAGAGCTTAAGGGATTCTTTAGAGCAAAAAAGTGCAATATAGCTGCAAAGAACCACAAAGAATGACTGAAGAACCTTTTTTAAGAGTGTACAGGTTTATCCCCACTGAAAAATTCCCTTCACCTATTCAGTGTGTTTTTGTACTGTAAAGATGCAGTTTTAAAAAAGATATCAAAGTTCATTTTCAGTTTAGAAATGAAAGTGTAGTTTTTATGTAATTTAAATAATGTATTCATTGCTAATACATTCATTGCTTACTGGACATATTATTTCTGGAGCCCTGTAAAATGTAAGATTGGTGTAGTAAAATAAATATACATTGAATCTACATTTTAACTGCTTAAAAACAGCTATTTAAAAACTGCACTTTAAAACACACTTTTTTTTTAATTAACCCATTTCTTTCCTAACTAATTTAACAAACATTGTTAACACAAAAACATTGCATTTGTTGTAACCATTTTCCACAATCTTTTTGTGTGAAGCAAAACAAAAACATCTTCATTGCTGCTGGAGATAGAGTAAGATTTGGAGCTGCTGCTGCTAACCTTGGCTTGTTTGCTAAGAAAGAAATATTGTGACTATATTGACAGACAAGCAAACTCTCCTCTTTTCAGTGCCTATTGTTTTTGGGATACTTATTATAACATGTTTAATGCATGCACATATTATTCTTTCTTTGAACACAACAAAAAATGTTCAATGAGTGCCATTTTTGGACATACACAGTAAAATCCTAAGAGTTAAATTAACTCTACTCTGAGTATATTTGGTCCCACTCTATATAGAGTTAAACCGACTCTGAGAAAGAGTAATTTAATAATCTATTTTCTTCATGTTTTTCCAAATCTGCATGGAAAATGCAAACTAAATATTAACTATTCAAAGAGGGACCAAGTCCACTCCAGAAAGAGTAAAAATAGACTGTTTAGTTCAAATAGACTTATTTAAATAACTCTCCTTCAGAGTTGGTTTAACTCTATATAGAGTGGGACCAAATACACTCTGAGTAGAGTTCATTTAACTCTTAGGATTTTACTGTGTACAGTGTTTAAGAAGAAAACCTATGATTTGAACTTAAAAGTTCTGTGGATAAATTCGCATGCAATGTTATGTCTGTGTGGTCGCGGTCCTAATGGCCTTTTGTCTTAGTTAGCAGCGCAATCTTCATCCTGTTGGTGAGTGAATGTCTGATGCTTTTTTGTTAGTAGGCGCATTGTATTATGTTGCTTATTACTAACGTGTCTCTCTCTTTTTCTCTTTCCTGGCACGTGTGTGTCCTGGTTATCTTAGCACTCAGCAGTCAGTCAGTCAAACACAATAAACAATCTTTGAGACTGTGCAGTCATTGACATCCAGTAGCTGTGTTTATATCTCCATGTGCTCGTGTGTTTGTGTATTCTCATTCCCCTCTAATCAAGACCTGCAGCCAGAGCCAATCAAAACCTGGCACAAAATAAATCAATTTCCTTCTACTCTGGCCTTTTCCTCGTCCATAAAGTGCAAGTCTGTTTTTGTCCTGTTTTCTCTCACTCTGTCAGTTTACTACTTTTTGAGTGCTTCTTAAAGTACTTACATCTTGAAAAAGAAATACTGAATAAAGTTGCCCAAAAAGGAGCTAAGGCCAAGGCTGAATCCCAAACAGTACTTAAACCTCCCTGTCTCAAAATCAACCTTTAAAGCAAGAAACAACATGTTTGTTGTGCTCAGAGAATGGGCAATGTATTTCGGGGTCACTCGAACTGTCACTCTCTTGAATTCCTCTGGACCCCTTTTTGGAGATGCGTTCTCTATTCTGATATAGAATGAAACCGACTTCTCAAATAATATAGTTTGGCACTTGACTTAAATAAGAATCTGAAAAGGTGGGACCAATTCACGTCAAGTCCCAAGTCAATGCAGAGCAAGTCTGAGCCAAGTCCCAAGTCAATGCAGGGCAAGTCTGAGTCAAGTCCCACGTCACTGCAGGGCAAGTCTGAGTCAAGTCCCACATCAATGCAGGGCAAGTCTGAGTCAAGTCCCACGTCACTGCAGGGCAAGTCTGAGTCAAGTCCCACATTAATGCAGGGCAAGTCTGAGTTAAGTCCCAAGTCACTGCAGGGCAAGTCTGAGTCAATTCCCACGTTAATGCAGGGCAAGTCTGAGTTAAGTCCCAAGTCACTGCAGGGCAAGTCTGAGTCAATTCCCAAGTCACTGCAGGGCAAGTCTGAGTCAAGTCCCAAGTCACTGCAGGGCAAGTCTGAGTCAAGTCCCAAGTCACTGCAGGGCAAGTCTGAGTCAAGTCCCAAGTCACTGCAGGGCAAGTCTGAGTCAAGTCCCAAGTCAATGCAGGGCAAGTCTGAGTCAAATCCTAAGTCAAGGCAGGGCAAATCTGAGTCAAGTCCCAAGTCAATGCAGAGCAAGTCTGAGCCAAGTCCCAAGTCAATGCAGGGCAAGTCTGAGTCAAGTCCCACGTCACTGCAGGGCAAGTCTGAGTCAAGTCCCAAGTCAATGCAGGGCAAGTCTGAGTCAAGTCCCAAGTCACTGCAGGGCAGGTCTGAGTCAAGTCCCAAGTCAATGCAGGGCAAGTCTGAGTCAAGTCCCAAGTCAAGGCAGGGCAAGTCTGAGTCAAGTCCCAAGTCAATGCAGAGCAAGTCTGAGCCAAGTCTCAAGTCAATGCAGGGCAAGTCTGAGTCAAGTCCCACGTCAATGCAGGGCAAGTCTGAGCCAAGTCACTGCAGGGCAAGTCTGAGTCAAGTCCCAAGTCACTGCAGGGCAAGTCTGAGCCAAGTCACTGCAGGGCAAGTCTGAGTCAAGTCTCATGTAAATGCAGGGCAAGTCTGAGTCAAGTCCCAAGTCACTGCAGGGCAAGTGCGATGAACTTTAAGATGAACTTAGATCTTAAAAAAGCTTCAGGTTAATCGGCTGATTGTGTGTGGTTTGTCTTGGACACAGACACATGCGCGAACTCGCATAGAGCAAACTGTGAATGTAAATTGATTATTATTCAAGTGAAATAGTATGTTTTTTGCCAATATGGTTAAAGCGAGATTCAAGACAACAAATTAATGACTCGAGTCCTAGTCATATGACAAGATGTTTTGGGTATATTTATGTTTTTGGTGTATTTGAACTGAGTCAAGAAAGTCAACTAAAGGCTGACCTTTTGCTTGCTGTATTCTATTTTTAGATGCGTTGTTACTCCATAATATGAAGTTCTTCATTTGGTGCACTTTACACAGACACTCGTGTTTACGTCTGCCTGCTGCTTCATGCTGACAAACTGCTCTTTATGATGGCACTCAAAGCCAAAGTCAAAGCCATGTGTTTGTATGTGCCTCACACACAAATAACATGCACGCAAATAACATTCCCATTTTGGTGGGACAATGCTTGCTGTGTTTTCTCAATAAACCATTCCAGCAATGCAGGTTAAGAGGCATTAGCATCACTGTCATGGAACAAATATCATTAAAGAAATTAAAGGAAGATATTTCCCAAAATAGGTTGAGTAGACACCCCTCAGCAATACTAACAGCAAAAGTAAACAGCTGACCTCAATCTCATAAATACTGACAGCTGCAATAAACACAATACACAGAAATAGAAGCCAGTTTTGTATATTATTTGGTTAAGAAATACACATTATTGCCTTTTTGTTGGTTCATAGCACAAATCCGGGTCTTAGAGGGAGCCAACACTTACTCAATGAAAGTTAAGACTTCAAAAGAAGTTGACATGTTTTTACCAGATTTCATCAAGAACCAGAAACAGTTGGCTTTAATATGCAACTCACTTTCAGTGTGGTAACTAGAGATAATGAAATTAAATCTGAGGTGCGAGTCTCCAGGTGACGAGGTCAGATGCTAAGATTAGCTTGTTTTAGCAAAATGTTTGTGGTAAATTATGAAAAAATAACATTAGAAATTATTTTGATCTCTCGGATGAAATGTTGACTGTATTGTATTTTTTGTCAGAAAATTTTTTTTCAAGCTGGCATTGACTGTGGTTTCCAAGCAACCACCAACATTGATAAATGGTGTAAGGCCAAAGCATATACAATATATTAGTTTTTATTAGGCCTAGTTTTGCTTTACCTTCATGACACACATCTGTGATGCAGATGTGTCTAGTAAGTACATTAAATCAATATTTAGTGAAACTTTCACTTTCAAACCAGCATCAAATTCAAAATCTAAAATTACACTTTCAGAAAGTCAGGGATTTTATTAAGGTGTATCATTATATGCCATAAGAGGACCAATAATCATCAACGTCAGTTGTAGGTTGAAACAAAGTCCTGAACTCAGACAACGAAACATTGCTTTAGGAGGCACTGCCAAACTGTGCCACCAAGATATGGTCTTGGTATATTTGGCAAGATTAAGCACAGCAAGAAGACTGAAGTAGTGGTACTGTATATCCAAGGTATCTCCAAGACATGGAAGATGTGTAACAGATGCAAGCAATTTACCTTTCAAAAAAAGAATATGTCCAGCAGTCCAATCAGCTCAGAACAGACAGAAAGCAGTAGGTCCCAGGTGGACCTATTTACTGTCCGGGGAAGTCCAGTCAGAGATGGTCTACAACGAATAGTTGCAGCCAAAAAAATCATAGCTCTGATGTAGTAACTAGGCCAAGTGACAAAACCGTAGGGACTGTGATGCAGAAAGATTGCATCGCAGGTGTTCTGAACTGATAATTCAAAACTAATATTAAGGATATAATGCTAAATGGCACCGGAAGCTCTCCAAGTTTAGCTTGGAGTCATAACCATTTCCCATAAAAAAATAACATTTCGAATGGACCAAAATGTTCACAATAACTTTAAACCAATGGTGTATGTTTAATTTTTGAAGTTGACTAGTTCTAAATAAAATATATAAAATTAAAATATTTAAGAGTTGTAAGTGTAAACTTCTAATTGTGACTCGTAACAAAATGTGGGCAAACAAAATAATTTCCAAATGACCCTCCAGCATGTTTTTGTGTCTCAAAGGGATTAGTGTCTGCTCTGGGCTTTTTGTCCTGTAATCCAAGGAAGCATTTAATGGCCCCATAAGAGACCCAGTGGTCCACAGGAGTCAAAGGATATGAGGAAGGACACAAAGAATGTGATGAAAAGGCTTCACTGATGGACAGGAGAGATTCATAGGAGCAGGTGAGTGAAAGAAGAGCCAGAGCAATCTCTTGAGAAAACTCTCAGCAGACAAGCAGAAACTTGCAGATCATGGCAACCCTTCTGCTTCAGTTTCACCTTGGTCTTCACCTTGTCCCAAGCTTCATTTCTCTCTGAGATTTCTTCTAATGTGTTTGGTTATTAAGATACCTCCACAAACATTGTGGATAAGTTTTGTGTAATTATTAAACATGTTTCGGGAGATGTAATTAGGACGTGTTATATTTCCTCATGTTATAAGCTGATCTATCCCATGTCTCAATCACTCTGTCCGATCAGCTTCCCAACTTCCTTCCCTTCTCCACATCGAAAGGGGGTGGTGGGCTAATCGGAGGCACCTGAACTGACAACAAACCTTATTTGTTCATTTCCAACGGTGATGCTAATGAAAACACTGATGTGATACTGGTGATGGTCAACTTGAGAACTTCAAACTCTAGATGGTGTGTGAGATAATGTAATTCTTTATGAAAATGGGAAGCTTCAGTTCTGTATTCTTTAAACTCTGCAAGAAATGTCATGTTCCCAGAATGTTTCTCAGACCATCTCCACCAGTGAGAACTACCGGTATTATTGGAGACAATCCCAAAAGGGAGTTAACAATGGGTCGAAGGAATATTTTTGGGCCTTCACAGAATATTCAAGATAGCAGAAGAAACACTGCATTGATGTTTTGTGTTTATTTGTATGTATGACCATGAAAGAAGTAATCAGGGGCATCCCAAAGCCCAAACGTCATCACACAACACTTTGCTTAACCATGTGTGTTTTTAAGGTTCTGTAAAGATTCTGGTCATAGATGGTCTACAAGGAATAGTTGCAGCCAAAAAGTGAAAGGTTTGGGCACAAAGTTTGCAAGAAACTGTCCTGTTTCACTTGTTTATTGTTTGTGAATGGGGACCTGTCCAGAATGTTCGTCTATCCATTCTATTCAGTGCAGGCAGTAATGGGTGCAGCAGAACCCCCTTACGTGACTTTATTCACTTACACTTATTTTCAGATATTTTATTGACAATTTTATGTAATCAATTTGATTTTTTTTCCACTCACAATGAGCAAAATGTCTTCCTGGCATTTTATAGTTCCTAATAAAATGCTGATTGCACAAGGTGGTAATTTGCTGCACCATTTTAGGCTTCTGAAACTTGTCAGAGACCATTTTGAAAACATGAAAACAATGTTTTCTGTCATTTTTGCAGCTGCAGTCATGTGAACACAAGTGCCCCCTGGAATACTGAACATGTTGCCATTTCCCAACCCTCCCCTTCTCTCTTACTGTCCTGTTGGTTCTAGGTAAAGGCAACATTACCCCAAAATAATCTTTAAAAAAACAGTACCAATCTTGTTGGTGTACACAAAGCAGATGATAGAAATGTTATCCGGTACTATGCAAATGTCTGGGTTTTTAAAGTGGTAATCATTTTTCCTCAGTGATCAAAATAGAGTAATAAACAGTGATTTTCCTTTGTTGCTCTTCCATGTAGTCCAGTTCTGGCCAGACTTCTCCAGGCCGTAGATGGTTTGTACCTGGTTCCTACTGGTCTCTTCCTGGATCTTCTTCTTCTTTTCCTTTCGGCTGTTCCCAGTTTAGGGGTCGCCACAGCGAATCATCCTTTTCCACCTAACTCTGTCCTCAGTATCCTCTACTCTTGCACCAACTACCTTCATGTCCTCTTTCAGCACATCCATATATCTTGTCTTTGGTCTTCCTCTTGACCTCTTGCCTGGCATCTCCATCTCCAACATCCTTCTACCAATATAACCACTATCCCTCCTCTGCACATGTCCAAACCATCTCAACCTGGCCTCTGACTTTGTCTCCAAAACAACCAACCTGAGCTGTCCCTCTGATGTGCTCGTTCCTAATCTTGTCCATCCTCGTCACTCCTAAACTGAACCTCAACATCCTCATCTCTGCTACTTCCATCTCTGCCTCTTGTCTCTTCCTCACTGCCACAGTCTCCAACCCATACATCATAGCTGGTCTCACTACTGTTCTGTACACCTTTCCTTTGATTCTTGCTGACACTCTTCTGTCACACAACACCCCTGACACTTTTCTCCACCCACTCCAACCTGCCTGCACTCGTCTCTTCACCTCTTTTCCACACTCCCCGTCACACTGGACTGTTGACCCCAAATACCTAAACTCCTGCACCTTCTTGACCTCAGCCCCCTGTAACCTCACTGTTCTATTTCCCTCCCTCTTGTTCAAACACATGTATTCTGTCTTACTGCGACTGACTTTCATTCCTCTTCTTTCTAGAGCTAACCTCCAACTTTCCAGGTTTTCCTCCACCTGCTCTCTGCTCTCACTACAAATCACAATGTCATCTGCAAACATCATTGTCCACGGAGATTCCTGTCTGACCTCATCTGTCAACCTGTCCATCACCATAGCAAATAAGAAGGGACTCAAAGCTGATCCTTGATGTAGCCCCACCTCCACCTTGAACTCCTTTGTCTGACCTACAGCACATCTCACTGCTGTCTTACTTCTCTCATACATATCCTGAACTACTCTGACGTACTTCTCTGCCACTCCTGACCTCCTCATACAGGACCATAGCTCCTCTCTCGGCACCCTGTCATACGCTTTTTCTAAATCCACAAAGACGCAGTGCAGCTCCTTCTGACCATCTCTGTACTTCTCCATTAACATTCTCAGAGCAAAAATTGCATCAGTAGTGCTCTTCCTGGGCATGAAGCCATACTGCTGCTCACAAATATCCACTTCTCTTCTTAGCCTAGCTTCCACTACTCTTTCCCAAAGTTTCACTGTGTGGCTCATCAACTTTATACCTCTGTAGTTGTTACAACTCTGCACATCCCCCTTGTTCTTAAAGATTGGTACTAGGACACTTCTCCTCCATTCCTCAGGCATCTTCTCACTTTCTAAAACCTGTTGAATAACCTAGACAGGAACTCCACTGCTGTCTCT
>SRMA01026905.1:0-61723 GCA_007224835.1 Danionella cerebrum
TTTTTTTTTTTTTTTTCTGAAGAAGAACCAGAATGGTGGCGAATGTAGCATTATCTGTAATTTCAATATGAAAGTTAATGCTACTTATGCGATCATGCCCCTCAGTTTCCGTAGCCTCTGTCCTGGGGTCATTACCAGTGTTGATCACTCAAGGCAAGCTTTTAAACACTCAACACGTTTTTATCTCTTTCTGTTCTCTCTTGTGCACTTGCAAACTTGTTGCCCTTGGCGACCCTGAAGAATCACACTGATAAAACTAAGTAATTCTTCACACTTCACCATAGGGGAGGACGATATGAAGATTTTTTTTTTTTAAGAAAATACAGCTCTAAATGTCACCAGCTAATTTGCTGCAGCACTCTGAATAAAGTTGTGAAATGGCCGTTGAGGAAAAGTATTTGGGACTGTGTTTTTCGTATCATGGATCTAAGTCTTTGAGCAGCGTTTTAAAGCCCTCGTTTTCCACAGTCTTTTTGGGAATCGTGTCTGTGGCCAGGTAAAATGTCACAGCTTCTAGTTCATCTTTCCAGCGCTTGCTCGTTCTCTCATACGGAGATCCTTTCGCAAATGCTTCTTTTGAAAGAGCTGCTTGTTTAAGCCTCGTAGTTTCTGGCTGCTTGTTTGTACCTGAGGTGAGGTCCTTTTAAAACTTAACTCTCTGCATTCTCTTTCAGATGCTTTCCCTTGTGCTGGTTGAATGGTTTTGTTGTGTTGCCATCCGTCTTGTGAGTCTAATCGTCGTAGCATTTACAAGCACCATCAAGAACATAACGTGTATAATACAATGCCATATAATGATTTTTCTGGAAAACTGGATTGTGACGTAAATATGATCGCCCTTGATCCAAAAATCTCACTACCCTACTTCACAGCATTTATCTGCTTGTGAGCGTGCGTAGCAGCATTTTTGGGCATTGCTTGAGGGCTTGTTTTTTTTTAATTGGCTTCTTTAACAGGGTTCCAATGTTGGACCACAATTTTTCGCAAGAAGAAGACCATTAAAAGCTGACTCTTTTGATGATGTGAGGAGGATGCAAAAGAGGCGCTTGGTGGCGCTCATCCCACATATTCATAGCGACTTTTTTGGTATGGAATGCATCCGTAGTACCACAAACGCCATTTTCAGGCAGGAAGTGTCATTGCTTTAATAATTTAATTCGTATTGGACTGTAGTGGCCTTAATTCTTCACATTTCACCACAATTGTTTGCCTTTGAGCGTGCGTAGCAGCCTTTTCCCTCATTTGAATGAGCAGTCTTTTTGGAATGCTGTATTTTTAATAGGGTTACAAAACAATTTTTCCCAAGAAGAAGACGAATTAAATCTCTGATGATGTGAGTAGGATGTTTAAGAGTTACTTGGTGGCGCTCATCCCACATTTTCATACAGATTTGGCACAGGAAAATGGAAAGAAAGTAATTTTGACCAACACATGACGTCCGGTTTTTGTGGATTCAGATATTTTTACCGCGGATCAGATGTATTTTGTGTTTTAGAGACAAAAGTGACATGCTGAATATTTAAATGGATTTATATTGGATGTATATTAAAGAGTCATTAAAAGCTGCTCCTCAGGATGAAGCACTGCTGTAACGCAACACTGTATTAATGTTCTCAACAGAGCTCTGCTGCTGCATTTATAGACCCTCAGCCGCTTAAACTGGGCTCTGTTTTAAGCCCTTTCTGCACCAGTGCCAATTGATGTGCATGTGTAATGTGGTGGCGGCATCTTCTCCTCGAGGTGCTCCCAGGGGCCTGAGGGGCTCGGGTTATTTGCAGAGGCACCAGTCACACTTGGCTGCAAAGGTCTGCTATTGAAGCAGATTCAGTCCACTCGTCAGAGTTCTGTGGAGCTCTGCTGAATAGCACATCGGTTGGCGGGGGACTTTTGAATAGGTGGGAACTATTTTCTCGATTAAGCGGAGTTGTGGGGAATTTGCGTTTCTGATCTTTTGAAACTGAACGTAGATCAGCGTTTAGCCAACAGCTCCTTGGCTTGCTTCGCGCAGGCCCAGGTCTTAAGGGAGGTTGTTAGGAGTGCAGTTTTCTGTGCTAGTTCTCTGGGGACACGTATGTTCTTGGAGACCGACTTTAATCCCCGTTTTATTTTGGCCAAAGTCACCAGAAAGGTCACCCTTGGCTACTGTGAGACTGACTCACCATTGAGCTCAAACTACTGCAGGAAAGGCCTGGATATCGTGCTGGAGATTCATATTTAGCCTTTATTTAAGAAGATTGGTGCACTTGGGGGAGGCACGAGCACAGCCCAGAGATGGCCAGCCAGATCAATACAACACAATTGAGTTCTCCAATCTGAGAGACTAGCCGTAGTGAAGGGTGATCGCTTCAGATGAAGACTTTATTAGCCTCTATTGACAGATTCATTTGAGACGGCTCTCCCGCCGCCGCTCTTGCACTGTACAGTTAACATTAGGCTAAGCCCTCCTTCTCAAAGTTTCACACTTGATAAACGAGTTATTATGTCCTATGTTTTCCAAGCGGTTCTTTGACTTGATTTCAAAGTAAGTCTTGTTTTAGTCTGCCGTCCACCGTTTCTTTGGCTTTTTGTGAACTGGAGTTAAGTGGTAAGCACTTGAGACCCTTGTTATCAGATACCGTAGCTCAGTCAAAGAGTTTTGACTGTAGGAATGAAGCATTGCTGAGCTCTTCCCCCCATGAGAATACAAAGAAAACATCTTGTTCCCTGCAGAGAAAGTGCAGCAGAAGAGTTGCAACCTGGCTGCGGATAAGACAACGTGTGGAAACTTTCAAATGATTTTTTATTTTATCTCCAAACAAGCCGCGGGCATATCAGATATCAGGAGCTAATACTCAGCGCTCTTATGGGCGCTCTGTAAAATTGGCTGAGGCTGGACTTGGGCTTTGAAGTCACGGGTTGTTTTTTTGCGTCAAAGTAGCTGTTCTGGGGAACCCTAATCCGCCCAGTATTGAAATGGCAAGCTGCGATTTAGCTCCACACTCACAGCGGGTTTTCGTGACTCCACTAATTTTTCCATTGTTGTTTTACCTGGTTTGTATTTTGTAACCCTCTGCCCCCTCTCGTTGGCGTTTTCAGAGGGGCTGTTCCCTGCGCCTGGACGGCTTGGCCCGGGGTGCTTTCCCATCCACAAATAAAGAGCTTGGCGGAGATAATGAGCAATGTTGCATCCTCGGCTGCAGCTGTGTTTTGCTGGCTCTGTTAGATTAAGCCTCTATGTGTGGTGGACTCGGCTTCTACTTATAAAAGCTCATCCATAAACTCTGAGCTCCGGGCGCAAATTTGTTTTGTGCAACTGTTTATTTCTTGACCTCTACGCTGCTCCAGTCGTACTGTTACAGTTCAGAATGTACTGGAGAGAGCCAGCAGAGCTTCACAGAAACATAATGAAGGATGTACTGTACGGTAAACATTACGCGGGAGTTAATATTGTAATGCTAATGTCAAACTCAAGCAGCAACCTCTCACTTTTGCCCCTTGGGGATTTGTGGAACTCTTTGATTGGCAGATTCTTTTAGCGCTTTTACAGCGAAAAAAAATTAGAGACCAAAATAACTTTTATAAGAGTGAAAAGTGTACATTTCAGTCATCTTGAGACGCTATGTCCACTTAACACAACGCAAAACGGGTTTCTGTTAATTTTACGATTTAGCGAACAACAATTCAATAACGATCTTTTCTCATTAATTCATTTTCATACCCGCTTCTTCCCTTTCGGGGTCACGGGGGTCTGCCGGTGACACATTGGGCGAGAAGCAGGTATACAACAAACTTGATACTTGAGTTTACAAAATACTTGCGTTGCTTGTTCACTGTTTACATATTTTATTTTATTTTTTTTGATAATAACTTATTGTATAAAATGTTGCGTACAACAGGCTATTCAGTTTAAACAAGTGTTCTTAATTCCAAGCTATTCCTTGTTTTTTTTTTTTTTTGTTAAATTATGTGACTAAAGCTGTTACCTGCAGATTTATTTATAATGTTTTTTATTAAGTACTTGGTATTGGCGAGTGCTAAAATGCAAGTACTCGCACTCGTTTTCTAAAAAAGTGGTATCGGTGCATCTCTAGTAAAAATATGCCTACTGCCATTTGACTGATATGAAGCCTTTCATATCCGTGAACCACAGCTCGAACGCCATGCAAATAAACAACAACATGTTCGGAGTATAATTCATGACCAAGTTTTTGTTTATGTGTGATATGCATCCACAATATAAACGGAAACACCAAAAGCATGACATCAAATGAAAGCTAACAACCAGCAGAATCCAGCGATATGCAACTCATTTACATGGCGCAAAGTATTTCAGAGCAGGGAGCGAAAGTTCCCTGAAAAAAAAACCCAGCAAAAACAAAGCAAACGTGTAAATCTTGTCTTACCTTTGCCGTTTTTTCAACAAAAGTTATTTCCATATCGATAAAAGTCAGTTTGTTGTTATGTCCGGTCGATAGCTTCGCGGAATCTCCATTTTGGGTCTTTTCTGTAGTTCTGCGCTCACATAACATGACCAAATATGAAAACACTCCCCGTGTGTAAAGGCAGTCCTCTCCACGCTCCGTGTCCTGTGATTTGTCGGGGATCCTGTCTGTCTCAAAATGGTGGATATCATTGGATTCTACAGATTCAAACCTTTCCAGCGAGGTATAGAGCTCCCGGATTGGACAGACACACGCGGGGTGGACACATGGGGAAGGTACAAGGTTGGAAGCGCTATGAATGGGAGATTACGCAAAGTGCACGGAGACGGCGTAAAGTGGCTTCAACCCCCTTTTACAGCGTTTCTTTAGGAGTTTTTTTGCTGGAATCATGTCCCGTAGAAAAGAAGACCATGAACGTAGCGGAAGCTTTGGACAAGATTTTTTCCATATTTCCATTATTGTGCCAAATTGTGCCAAACTATGCCGAAATGGATTACGCCTGAACTTTGTTCAATCAAAACCTGTACAGAATATTAGTTTCTTGTAGTATGGACACCAAACTTGCTACAAATGTCCTTCACATGTAGTGGTTACAATCGATTGTGTTTATTTGCTTGTTTACAAGTAAAATAAGGAGATATTAGAGGAAACATGTAGGTTTTTTTCCGGCTGAGTTCATTTTTTGGCCAGTTCAACATCATTTACTCTTACCCAGTGTTCTTGACTGTCAAATTAACTCATCCACACCACTCCCCAAGAACCTATCTTCATTTTGATACCAAGATTTGCCGTTTAGACCTTGTAAAAGATTTTCGGAAAACCTGGATTTTCGGAAAAAAGGCCTCAGGGGTTAAGGATGAAATCATCGTGGTTTCAGAGCTCCGCCTCGAGTCTGTCTCACACACGCCCCTCTCACATGCAGTCTGTTATATACAACTTATTGTGTCATTTTAAACAAGAATTTGAGCATGACTTTGATCGTTTTTTTTTTTGTATTCTATGGAGACCGTTCTCGAGCACTACAAAACTAGGTCTCACTGCTATTTACTTAATGTACTATACTATACTATACATTTAGCTAATTCATTTATTGTTCACAAACCTTTCCTTCTTTTCTTTACTACTTTTTTCCAGCAGAAAATGAATCATAATGTTCTATATCTGCATTTGGCCTAAACCAAAAATCGTAAAACATTGCGACAACATTGATGAACAACATTTAGAACATGATTCCTTTAGTTTTACTATATAAGAATGTAAAAAATGTTAGAGCCAAATGTCTTGAAACACAGAGACTGATGCTAAGACTTTCTGAAGTGAGTGACCAAGATTTTGAGGGATTTCCCTTCTTCAGATGCACCCGTATGAGCTTAAATGATCTTGAATTGAATTGAAAATCTTCAAAAACTTTATTGTACTTTTCTAACAAGGTGTAAAAGCAGTGAGATGTTTGCAGAGTAAAGGATGATGTTTAAATCATATAATTACATGGAATGTTTTGCATGATATTTCTTTTTTTTTATTCCTTCTGGTAAATGGGCTACGTTGCCATTTCCTTACTTTGTTTGAGCGGAATATGTCAAAGAATATTCTTAATAACCAGACATCAGTCTGCAGCACATAAAGCAACGCTCGTACTCGAGTAGCGCGATTGCTTTGATTTTCCCAGCAGCTGTTACTTTAGCCCTCTCCCACCCCGATGAGTTCAGTCATTTTCATTAATGCTAAATCCAACATCCTACACAGCTGCTTTAAACGAGAGCTTTTGGAAACAGGGCAGTAATAAGATACCGAGCTCTTCCAAGGTGAATAAGAAACAGCCCTCGCTTAACCTGCCCTCTCTCTCTCTCTTTCTGGACCACTGTGTCCTGCTGCATGTTTGTACAAATGCATGGATTGTAGTCGAGACAATTTTCTCATATTTGTGGATATGTGTCCGGTATTTAATCTTAACAATTTGATTCACTCGCTGAAAATAGGAACTGACTCACAGGTTTTCTCTGACCTAGAATCTGCTCTTTTGTCTCTCCAGAACTTTCCGATGTGGAACCAAATGTGTTTCTACGACCCTTTCTGGAGGTGGTTCGCTCAGAGGACACCACTGGACCAATCACAGGCCTTGCGCTCACATCTGTCAACAAGTTCTTATCTTATGGACTTATAGGCAAGTGTATTTTACTCTATATACCAGGCACCACATGCAAAAGTTAATTGCATATATTGTTGTATCATCACAGTTGCTGCTATATTTTTGTTACAGAACTAGAAATAGCAAACTGATTTAGCTTACAGATGGGCAGAAAAGTGGGATGTTTCAATTGCATCAGCAGAATAAAGGCAAATTTGAAACAAGTGATCAATGTTCTTTGTAAAAAACAAACATCATTGCACAGGTTTCATAATTACAACACAAAATATTATGAAAAATATATGCAAAAAATATATATATTTAAATTACATCAGGGTACCTACAAGCAGAAACTCAAAAAGACTAAATTTTGAAAGTTTAAAATTGAAAACCCCCAATTTTAGGCCTTGCATATCATTACATTCATTGTTCTAGGCCTTAAATATTTTTTACAGGCCTTAATTCTCCAACACACTTTGATCGAGACAGATTTCCACAATTGGTGGTTTAACTGAGATGACTACTATAGCAACCACAAATAAAGTAATTTTTCTCATTTGCAAAAAACACAGAAATAGAATGTTAGAATATAGTTAAAAAAAATCTAGCAACACATTATAGAGAAAGTAGTGTCAGGCATTTCAGAAAAGTTGTCCCTGTTTTAGCATTTAATCCAACTTTTTTGATTTGGAATCTCTTTTTGTGCTGTAAGACATTGGCATAAATGTTAGTACCCCACCCATTCAATGGTAGGGGAAACATTGAAGTACATGAGATGTCTCATGATTTAATAAGTTTACAATTCATTTTTTCCCCTGAATTACACGTTACAGAGCCATGAGTCTGGCCTGTTTCAGGTCTTACTTGCCCAAGATCGTTTAAAAAAAATAAAAATGGGTGTGTACCTAGTTGATTGATGTGTGGGTGTGGCATGGTGGTGTGCCTTGGCATTCAGTAACAAATCGATAACGATAAACCGCAGACATACCTTCACTGAAGTGGTATAGAAGACTGCGTTTTCTCCAGTTCTCGTAGCTTTCTCAAGGAAAATGCTACAAATCCATAGTTTCGACGTGTCTGTTGGTGGTGGCCAAACAAACGAGCGACACCAGAGTTTAGCTCTGACTCAATCACGAGGAAAGCCATGTATCACCTCAGCACCTTTGAAAACTATTCCGAACCCCAAACTTACAACTTCGCGGGACGTGTCAAAACTTAGGGGTCATTAATAATTAATACACATAGGATTATGGGCTCATGAATAATTAAAATACCGATGAGTCATAGAAGCCGTAAAAGACAAAAATACGCCACATCCTGGGAAATGTTGGAGAAATCGCTAACAAATTATAGGGAAATTAGTTTTACTCAGACAATACTATTGCCCTAAATATTGTTCAATGAATATAAATCTCTACAGTTATACATTTCTATAGTTCTATATAAATTACTATTTCTACAGTAATTTTGACCTTTTTAAACATCTTGTTAAATACCGTGATTCATAATGTATCGTGGACATAACTTTGTGATATTTATCGCATCGTGGAGCGAGTACATCTCTACACCATCGCTGCTGTCACCCCAGATGCACTCGGCTTCTAATTCTAACATGCTGCCAGCATCTCGTCAGGGGGAGTTGCTATGACAACCAGCTCTGTACATCCCTAATCCCCAGCCCCCTTTCTTGTTGAACATGGGACGGCAGTCAGATGAGCATACACTGTGCTGAGATATATCAGCTACCATACAGTGCTAGCAGCAGCCATTGTCTCAGGTTTGGCAAATACTGTTTGAATAGCAGTGTCATGAAATGTGATTCTTTCTCTCTGTTGTCTCTCTGTAATATTATGAGATTTGAATCCCTTTTCGCTGCTAGTGCTTCGTGGTGGCTCACATTTCTCTCTCTGATACACAGCAGAACTGTGCTAATCCCAGGTGAGCACTCCTGACGAGCGTGACATATTAATGCACTCGTACGAGTGTGTGATTAAATGACCTTTAGGTATGCGAGGGGCTGTGTGATGAATGATGGGTTCTGCTCTAATCTGCCATGAAGAGTGACATTATCATTACTCCCAATTATCATTCCATAGACATACAGTACATCCACACATTAACTGCTGTGATTGATTCACAGTGTAGAGTGTGATGTAGGGTCAGGCTTCTGGTGATTCGGAACTCTTGCATTGGGTTTTATTGCTTGTGAGATCAGTATAGTCTTGTACCACTGCCCCAAGATACCAGAACACCTTCACATGTGCCAGGAAGCAAGCCATGCAACAGCATCTAAGAACCACACCTCCAATTTTGTGGTGTGAATCCTTGGGCCGAGTTCTATTTCTACACTTGCCCTACCCATTTCCCCCTTCGTTGAGAAAATATTGTTGCTATAACACTCCCTGCCTGAAGATGGCATTTGTGGTACAACAGGGCCCTTCAGGCCACACGGGCAAACAGTAAAGAAGAAGACATTGAAAGCGAAGAAATCAAAGAACACATAGAAAAAAATCGAGCGGTTTATACTAATGGTGACTGATCACACGGAGCCAGAGAGGATTTCAGAGTGCGTTTGTGGGATACTTTTCCTTTCCTGTTTCCTCCACAGTCACTGTGAAAGTGTGGGGGGAGAGCCACCGAGTGCCTCTTTTACGTCTTACTCATGTCATCATTCACAAAACTCTTTTTCTTCATCAGCATTCGTTCTGTTTGTGTGCCGATCGAGGATAAACTATTTGAGTGGGTGTGTACTGGCCTAAAGGGGTGCCCCAATTCTCTTCCGTGTGAAGGGTCTAGTTGAAAGGCATCATTTTGTGTTTGGTTTTATGGTCTGTGTCCATATATTGGCTTGCAAATTTAAGTTTAAATCACAATTTTTTTACTTTTACAGTGCGTTGTTTTCTTCAGTACATCGTTTTCTTTAAGATGGCACAATTTTTGGGGTAGGCGTGAGCGGGAGAAATTTTACTTGAGCTTTATTGCTGCCACTTTAAACTGTGCTTCAAACCCTAAAAAACTGCCTGTTGGTAGTGAGTAGAACTCTTTTGTAATTGCTCAGAGAATTATAAAGTCACAGAATTTCATTCATGTGTTAGAATGATGAAAATTGCAAATATAGCGCCACTAAAGCATTTCTACAGTTTGTCCTAGGTGAATGAAATTCAGCATACATGTGTACAATACCAAGACTTAAAAATAAGTTAAAAGATTTCGCTTTCAAACTTGACATGAAGTCGGTTATTTTGCAAACCCCCCCAAAAGAGACCACTTTTAGTCATGTAATACCATGGGGAACTCCTTCTAGAGATTATTTTTGTTAACTTTTATTATCTTTCTCTATAGCTATCTACCTTATCTTAAGGTATATGGGATGGTAAATTGCCATCCCAATTTTTTGACCAGTGTAAAATTGTGTCCACGACGGCAGTCGAAATTAGAAACAGGAAGTTATAATAAGTCAAACATGCAAAGTGTGATTGGTCCCCAATGGATCCACATGTTAACAGTCCATGTATGATTACACGTACAACGTGAACTCTGTTATTGTGCCATCATGGCGCCCAAAAATACTACTTTTTACCAATTTAGACATGTGACCTAAACAGAAAAATTTTGCGCCACCTAGGAGTCTTGAAACATTATGATGTGGTTTCGAAGGTCTGATTTGCCTGAGTTTTCAACAACTGACGCATGCTTGAATGCTCCTACATTAGGTTTATTCTTTGATAAACTGAAATTTCCTTATTGTCTTGTCTATTGAGATTGTCCCTAATTGTCATGTGATGATACAAGTAAGACAGTCCTTAAACATGCAGAGATTCTCGTGAGTGAACACCCAGTAGTAATTTTGCCAATCTACTACTTCATTTTCTTCTGCCTGGGTGATGGGAGATTTAACCTCTGAGACCTATCTTGCATCTTCTGCCAGAGAAGGTTTGTTTTCAGGGTTTAGGATGTCCTCAAAAAACCCTCCACAAAGAATATTTATAGAGCTCTGCTTCGCCCCCCTGAGGAATAGACAATTACCAGAATTTCCATGAAGCACACTTCATCTTCATGGGTTCCTAGATTGTCGATACCAGTGAGTTTCACAAGCGAACAGTGTTTGCCAAGAAGGTATTCCTTTGCATAACTACGTTTGCCAACATGGGTCTCATCTCTTGGGTTAATGGGGATAATAATATGTTAAACTGGTTTAAAGAGGTAATTTTGACAAGAAATCTGCCCAAAGTGTTGTACAAAACAACAAAAGACACACAATTCTTTAGTTTTGTTAAACTAATTTTAGGATCTTAAAGTAGTGACATTGGGTGATGGGAGGTAGCCTGTTCCAAAGCCATGGGACAGATCTACCAAACGTTGAATTGAAATGGGTTTGAGGATGTGCCAAAGTAGCCTTTTCTTCCTATATCTCTTGTTTTGTCTTTTGGGGGAGTCAGTGAAGTGAAGCAGCAGACAACTTCTTAAAAAAAAACACCCACGACCTGTCAGAGCATTCATATTTATGCATTTGGCAGGCACTTTTATCCAAATCGACTTATTTTTCAGCATATGAACACATTTCTTGCTTTCCCTGAAAGGTGCAGCTCAACCAACATTTGAGACTCAACATGTGATAAGTAACGATACAAAGGGAATGGTGCTGAATGTTAATTTTTTTAAAGTTGTACTTCCTTATAGACAAGAAAGCGACTCATGGACATCAAGTGGCATGGGTGACCAGCTGTTCTTTTAGTGTAACTATCCCCAGTGCCCCTCCTGATGTGCTTTCTCGGACTCAAAAACATCACATTGTTTGTGCACAGTTCCTGTTGTAACTTTTAAGTTTTCCTATTGCTCAGTCCGTAGAGCATTGTGCTAAAAACGCAAAGGTTGATTGATCAAACACCACAGAATGCAAGAAGTGACAGAATGTGATCGCTTTGGTTAAAAGTGTCATGCATGTTAGATGCATAAACTAGTTTTTTTTTCAGAAGCTGCTATGTTGTCTGCGTCTTCAGCTAAGCTCTCCTGTTCAACTGTCATCTTTTTATTATCAACACTTGAAGACATTTTGTAAATATAATAGTTTCAACGGCTGCAAATACACCTCGGATTTAGCTTCTGTTAGATGTTGGGTGTTGTGCTCTTGCATGTGCGCTCATTTTCATCAGTTTCGTAAATCACATTTTTTGTGCATTGTGCAATATTTTCCTATCTATTCCTCAAAAGTCTGATCCTTGTGAATGGCTCAAAGATAATCTAAATAGCTATATTAATGTGTTTATGTATACTTTTTTCTTTAAGACTCCTAGGTTTAAATCAAGACAGAAGTATTAAAACGAAGTAGAACGTTTGATTATTAAGCTGCTCGTGCCTTGTGACTTCTTGGACAAATTGTACGCAGCAGATTTATTAGTTTTTATTCTTTATTTTTTCAAGAAACAATGAAGGCATGTTGCACAGCTCTCTTAAGATCACTTTTGTTCTCCTGCTTTCTGTATTGTACTCTTCTGTGGGTTTTCAGAGCCACGATGTCACTGCAAAGTTAGTGACTTGTGACTTTTCCATAGACTGTGGCGCAGACGCACTGCAGCACTGCCATCTATTGGACGCACAATTTCGTAGAGCTTTCACATACTTTGTGTTGCTCTTCAGGCCATGGATCAGTCTTTTTTTAGCACTTTCTTCATGTTCTTCATAATGACACTGAGTTTTATCCATCCAGTTCTCATTTTCTTCAGTGATTCACATGGCCTAACCATCGGCGAGGCCTTAGAGCACTCTGGGGGGTCTCTCTCTGTCACCTAACGCTCGCAGACACACCCCACGCACTGGATGAATTTGTTTGGTTAAGAGTTAATTCCTCTCAATCTCAGGCCTGAGGTCTGTGGGCTCGGGGGGACGGCGGTATTGACAGATACCCACTTTTCCCACTGTCCCTTTTCCCACTCGCCTTTTTCCCAGGCTGATACTCAAAGCTAAAGCTCACTTACAGAGCCACTTATCCCTCTGAAAACTCAGACACTCATGCAGCCATCAGTATTGTTCAAGGAGAGGGTGCAGGTGAAACGAAGGACTGCGTGCTGAACGACTAGTTACAGATGGAACAAGTTTTCTGAATTTTACATGTGGAAATGAGGTGTGGTTTATTTAAATGTGCTCTTATTTGTATGTAACACAGATATCTTAACTTTGAGTAAAGCAAGGTAGTGTATTTCATGTTAAAACAATAGCGTTATTTGTGGTAGGGTTGGACCATTAATCGAAAAGTAATCGGAGACATTCAGAACCTATTATCGTTTTTTACAGGGTCAATTTTTTCAATTACTTTCCCTTTAAAAGCACTACTGCGTGGATTAAACAAAATAATCACGATTTAGATTTGGAGCCAAATTGCCCAGTCATAATTTGGGGATACTTGGAAAAAGTGTTTTATATTTTTGCATAAATGCTATTTGGAAGGAGAACAAGATTTAAGTTTATGTAAACAGGAAGGATGAGCTGTGAAAGCACCAACTCCCACGGGGCTACTATAGTAGGCTTGCAGCTATCGATTCTTTTTATAGTCAATTAATTGTTTTTACAATTTCAAATTCTTCCTTAATATTGGCGTTTATTTAAATTATTCAGTTCTCCTTTAAATTTTTGCCACTTCTAGGAGATGATAAAGCATCAAAAATGTAAAAAAATAAAATATGTAATTATTAGTAAAATGGTAAAATAATTTTTGATTTCTGAAGAACAGGTCTAGGATATTAATGAATTTTAATTTCTGATTTAGTACCTTTTATTTTGGGTTTTAATTCTACACATCTCCTCCTAGACCATTCAAGCCACAACCACCAAACTTTGCCAAGATATCCAAGCTGGGCTGATTCGGTTTGCTATACTCCTACCACTAAAGGAATTCTGGGAAATATTCCTTTGACTTAACATGGGATCTTAACTGTAAATCAAACTGAGAGCCTCATAGAAACTTCTAATTGACCACACTCGTGGTGGTTATCAGGCTCTTGAAGGGGTTAAACATTTCTCGTTGACTTACAATAGCCATTCAAAATAAATAGGGAACTGTAATGGAGATACGGTGGTTTGTTTTTTCTTATCCTAATTAGGTGCTCGCACCCTAGTGACAATTTTCTGAATTGAATCTCAGTTTTGGTAAATTATAAAAATCTCGGGGTTAGTTCATTTAACTTATTAGTACAAACAGAATATTATATTATGTCCCTTCCATAGCAACCTGACTGTTTACCATAGCAACCATCACTATTTCAGCAAAGGAAAATCATGGAGACGGGGGTTAGTTTATATTATTCATTTTGGCATGGGTAACGTTATATGATGTCACTGACTCGTCCATAGCAACAAAAAATCTAGCTTGGCAACCATTCCATTTTACTAATAAAATTACTTTTAAATGGCACTTTCTCAAGCCAACATCAAAGTTTCTGCACAGACTGTAGCCGGCTAGTTTATTGTACTGTGTTTTTTGCTTGGGTTTTGGGGAGGGGACAGCAGCACGAGTCTGTAAAGGGCACCCAATTTCTAGACATTTAAATGAGTCAATTAATTAACAATAAATAATGTGACGAATTTGTCCAAAAATACAACACTGACAAGTGCATTTAATTTGGAGACGGTACCTAGGGAAGGATGTGAGAGAAAGCGGGAGACCTGTGTCCGTGCACGCCTGCTCTCTGGGTTAAGACACGCACTCTTTTCTGTGATGAGCTGCTCTTTCACTTGTAGGACAGCCTGGTGTCTGAATGTACTTGTGCTTAACCTTTTAGTGCACGACAGCTGTTTGAAGCTCTTTGATGCACTCATCCACATGCACAAAGAGCCTCCAGCCCCACCCAGCCTCCCGTCATTTCAACAATGACTCTCTCGCTCTGCTCTGCGCGCCGTGCCAGCTGAGGATTAGTATTTAGATGACTTCTGATGTTCTGCTGAATAGACCGTGGCTCTTGTTTCCGTGGCAATGGTCTGTTTGGAAGGGGCTCCTGTGTTTGTCGTGGGACTGCCTCTTCACTGCTGTTTAATTCACTCACTTTTGCTCTCAGAGTTTGTTTCCAAATGTAGTGCTCAGGGAATTGCCTCGTCAGCTGATGGAACGTTTGTTCAAAGAATGAAATTTTGTATGATCACTTTTATAAATCCTTGTCTCCATTAGTGTGCTCCCTGTTTCATTAAAAATAAGGGAGGGAGGGTAATAGAACTTCCACCCCTGTTTTCGTTAGGCATGTACAGAAATTTCGGCCGCTGAAAATTTTCGGCCAAAATACCATTATCGGTTTCGACAGAAATGTAACAAAGCGCTGAAAATAAAAGTAGTGTTGTTCTCATTCCGATACCAGTATCGAAAATGCTCCCGATACCACAAAAAAATCCGGCTTCGGTATCGGTGAGTATTTGAGTCCACGTACCGATCCGATACCATTTTCATAAACATAACCTAGTTATGCCCGCTAGCTTTGCTTATCGCTGCAAAGCGGAAATTAATTCTTCTTCACTGGCGCTGCTCAGAATGTAAACACAGGAAGTTGTGTCGTGTTGCCACAAGCAACCAAGGAGAAGGACAAGCCGCGCCAGACGCAACAAACATTGGAGCTTCATTCAAACAAAGAGAAAAGTTTACACAAGACATCCAACGAACAATAAAGATAACCGACAAGATTATCGAGTTTATTGTACTGGATGACCAGTCACTGTCAATGGTCGAAAACGTGGGCTTTCGCCACTTAATTAACATTTGGAGCCCCGGTACAGTTTGCCTGGTCGCAAATATATCTCCGAAACAGCGCTCCCTAAATTATATGAGACAGTGCGTGAACACATTTCATGTAAACTAAAGGACGCGCGATCTGGAGCTGGACACAGTGACGCCGTCACCTTTTACTCTTCAAAGTGCAGTGCTGCAGAGTTTCGCGGCTCGCACACTGGCAAGTCTATAGCTGAATCAATCGAGGGTGTGCTTGTGAAGTGGAATATTTCTGAATCCCGTGTTAATGTTATTTTGCGTGACAACGCAAGCAACATGAAAAAAGCGGAAGTGATCCCCTCAGTTACAGTTCTAAAACGGCACCTTGCTCGGGAGAGCCAGGAGGACACTGGTTTAAAAACAATGAAAAACACTCTTCTTGAGGCCGTCAAGAAACGATTCGCAACCATCGAGGAAGAGCCCTTGTATGCAGTTGCCACTCTCTTGTATCCACATTTCAAAGATAGTGTATGTCTATTAATTTTTTTCATGTCCATATTGATTATTGTCATTGCCATATTGAGTATGTCTGAAGCACAGCTTAAAATAAATTATTTTAAATTATAAAATGCATAAAATGTCAATTAATACAGGGCTAGTAGTATCTACAGCTGTATATACAAATACACACCCAGGTATCGGATCGGTACTCGGTATCGGCCGATACCCTGAGCCCAAGTATCGGGATTGGTATCTGGAGGGGAAAAATCTCTATCGGAACATCTCTAAATAAAACCCCAAATTGTCGCCACGCCTCTCCTATCATCCCGTCTCGTTTGCGCTGTCGTTACGCATCAAACACGGGATAAGTCGGCGGTTTGGAAGCACTTCAAAGTTTCAGCTGAGGACAAAGTTATTTTTCTTCCGCTTGTGTTCTCTGTTGCTTGGTGCAGTAATTTAAAATTGAAGTTAAAAACCAGCTAGAATTTTTTATTTATTTATTTTTTTTGCACAGTTTTGTTACAGAAAGAAATTTTATTTAGTTTTGTTATTGTTAAACAGCCTTGTTACTGTTTTTATGGTCAATAAAAGTTGGATTGCTTGATTAATTTGTAGTTTTTTTAATACAAACAAAATATAAAATACTTTAAACATGTTTTTTAATGAAGGCTTTTCGGTTTCTGTGTGAGTTTTCGGCCAAGTGCATTTAAAATTTTCGTTTTCGGCCCAAAATTTTCATTTCAGTGCATCCCTAGTTTTCGATCATCAATACCTGAGCAGTTACGAAAGAACTCTTGTTGATTTGAAGCCCTTCTCTTTACCAGCTCTTAACTGTGCTGATTGAGAGCATCCCTCCCCTCTTCGTGTGAGTTCTTCTCCTGCTAATAAGTGGAATGCACTTCTTATGTCAAGGCTTCACCTGCAGTCCTCTCCCCAGGCAGTCTGCTCATTTTAGTTAATGAAATGCTCTTTAAAGGCGATGGGAAAGGAACAGCAGCCTGGCTCCAGCCTGCTATCTGGCCCTGCTCGGGTTTCAAAACAACGTTGCCTAGACAGCCACAAAAGCAGCCGCATCTGCTGATAAGAGGTCAAATGAGAGCGAGGACCCGCACCGTTGATAGCCATCACCGGGACCAGGTTAATTGTGTAAGATTAATCACGTAATCATGATGATGTCGCTATGACCCGCGCCGCAGGCATCTGCTTGAAAATCAGGCCATTAATGAGAGGGAGTGAGGGGGAATATATTAGAGTATTTTTAGTTTGTTTTGCCTTTCAACGCCCCTGTCCTCCACAGATGCCAATCATGAGGGGGCAGCAGAGTGCATCGAGAACATGGCTGATGCGGTCACCCATGCAAGATTCGTGGGCACCGACCCTGCCAGCGACGAGGTGGTACTGATGAAAATCCTTCAGGTAACAAACACTCACAGGAATCTATTGTACATGAAGATGTTCAACCCGCGAGGTTGTACTCCATTTACCTTCATAGACCAGTCAGACCAAGCTTTTTGTGTAATGGTTCTACATGGGGATCAAAATACCAAAATGTCCTCCCTACAGGAATAACCAGCAACAATCAAGAATGCATGATCATTTGCCGTCATGGCATTGCAATCAAAAGGTTGCTATAATTGAAGTCAAAGGGCATAAACAATAAATAAGGAAGAAAAAAATAAAATTCTGGTGCTGCACAAAAACTAAAAACCCATCAACGCTGATATTGTTACTATTGTGAGATAGTGTGTTGTTCAAGATTGTGAGAAAAGTTAAAAAGAAATCCTGGCCACAATCATTTTTCATTTTTTAACTGAAAATTGAAAACACTTTGTGTTTTTTATTTTCCCCGAAACCAGTGACTTCATTTAAGATCTTGGCAATTAAAGGGTAAAATTTCTGGATTCAAAAAAACTTACTATTTAAGTGTTACTGAAGTATTGGAGCTGAGGTAGATTAAGAGATTTATGCAAAAAATAGAGCAGCCACAAACAACACAAAAGGGAAGTAAATTTGCATTTAAAAGTGCATTTTTTTAGTTTTTTAAAAGTTTCTAAGCATTTAAAATACGTGTAAAATCAAGACTTTTCATCAAAAATCATTCTATTTGCAAAAACAGTGCTCCCTGTTCATCACCCTGAAGTGGCTGAAAACGTCCTCAACAACACATAAGGGTTAAATTAAGTTCCAAAATGTTTTTTTCATTATTTCCCAAACTATTTTCAGATGTTTTGCAATTAAATCGCTCTGTTGGTTAGTCCATTAATACTGGCCCATTAATCTGACAGAAAAAGGCATTGGAAAATGTGTTTCCACCGTAGTTTATGAAAGTAGTTTTTTCAAAACATAAGTTCATCTTTGTGTTTCCGTCCAGGGTTTTTATTTAGTTTTTTTTTTTACCAAATATTCCAAGTTGTGCATAAAATTGTGGATAAAATGCAGCTGATAAGAGGTGTGGGTAAGGTTGGGAAATAACGTCGGGTTCGGGATTTCGACGTGTCCAGTCAAATATTCGTCCGGGTTGGACGCATTAAATGATATTTAACGAAATTTAATGGGCGAAAAAACACACTCTCTCAACAAATACGGAGAACATTTTTACTACATGACTATTTAAACCACCACAGACGTCTTTCTCCTAAGTCAAACGAGGAAAGGTTTGAAAATCGACAGTTTGAAAATGGCAAAAATGCTCCTGATAGCAATAGTCAGCTTAAGCCAGTACTTGAAGGCCTATTTATGCAATTTTAACCACTCTGCAATTGGATAGTTAGATGCATAACAGAACCCTGCACTTCAGATTGTTCCATGAGAGTATGCTGCATTTGGTCTGCTTTGTTTGCCAAAATGACCCAAGAAATGAAATAATAACCTTTTTTATTATTGAAAATTAAGGAAGGATTCAGGTTACAGTCACAGCACCTATGAATATATGTTATTGTCTGGAGTGTGCAAGGATGTTGTGACTCTTAAAAATGTATTTTTGGAGACCTCTAAAGAGACCATATAAAATGAGCTGGTCTTTTATAAACTCTGCACAGTTTACATGTACAGAAATGTTCAGGACCACTTTACTTTCACAAACATCGCCCGTCGTTAAAAAGAAGTCGTCCTTGTGCTGGTGTTGGCTTCTCTGGGTTTCCCACAGTCCACAGAATTGCCATAGAAAAATGTTGACGTTTATTGACCCTAGCCATAGCCCTAACCCAACAATACTGGCAATATTGTGAAGATGCGCTCATGAATAATAATGAAGCAGCTGAATCTAGATTTGTGACGTTCTTTTTCTTTTTCCTGTTTTAGGTTTTAAGGACTTTGCTGTTGACTCCAGTTGGAGCCCATTTGACCAATGAGTCTGTCTGTGAGATCATGCAGTCGTGTTTTCGGATCTGCTTTGAAATGAGATTAAGTGGTAAGAGACCACTTAAGAAAAAAATTCTGAATCACAGGGTTATCGTCAGCAGATTTCATGCCTCGTGCTCATGCTCCCTCTGGTGGCGAGGTTACTGCAGTCACGCAACGCCCAGGGTAATCAGCCGCGCAAATTTCAGATGTCAACAATGTAGTACGCATATGTACTCATCTGGTTTTCGTTTGTTGGAATTTTTTTTGTATCCTGAAACAAAAGGGTTTTTGAGAGACCCTTCGTATCTTGGATTTTTCCTAACGTAAAGCATTCGTATCTCGAGGTACCCCTGTAGTAAAAAAAAAAAAACGTTTATTTTTCAGTTCTATTTTCAACATGAATGATTCAATATCTCTGTTTCTTATCAATGCCACCTACCAATAATGGCCAATGGAGAGCCAGACGATGCCTTCTTCTTCGAGCAAAACCTCTCGAGTGTAAACAAGCTCACTAGCGCCCCCAGTTCCGTAAATTTTTTTTCAGAATTCAGAACACAACAAAATCTACAAAACACAAACTTAATTATTTTTTCTTTTTTTTTTTATTTTATTTTTTTTTATTTGCAGTAGCATTGTGCACACAACGTTTGGTGTTTATTAGTGGAGCACAGAATAAATGGAATAAAACGGAATAAAAATATATTTTTTTAAAACTAAACTAGTGGTATGTTGACTACTGTGCATCCAGTCAGGTACTGTTATTCCACAAATATTCAAATTAGAACATTATCTCTGGATTTAGGAAGGTGCAGTGTGAAAGTCTGTTAACCCAGGATTAAATGTTAACCACAGGTTTAGTAAAAGAAATGTGAAATTATTGGTGACCCAGGATAAACTATTTCAAGGGCGAAACACCCTAATGTGTTTGAAGCATACAGATTATTAAGGAAAAGAAGAATTATCGTGGAACGCGTACAAACACTTACTTACTACATAGTGTTTCTGAGTTCTGTTTACTCGCAATGCATTTATTTACCCATTCTTTTTGTGATTTATTTGCATGTGTTGTTATGAAATAGGTAATAATGCCGTAAAAGGTTGAAACCCTTTACTAGCATACAACATCTGAGAAATAGGTCGTGTTTTACGCGTCCAATCTCATCTAAGCTTACAAATCGGCTCTTGTGAAATCACTGATTTATTTCTTTAGTTTGTTTAATTCAAAAAGAGACTTCCACTTGATGTTCTCATATCTTTGATGCAACAAATTTAGCAGGTCCAGAGTTATTTTTTTATTGTTTTTTTTTTTTGATTCTCGTGCAATTTCTTCTCCTGATTAGATGCCATGTCTCTGAAGTGCGCATCCAGTTTGCTGAACTCTAATCCCTGCGGTGCCTTTAAACTAACATCTCCTGCTTCTACTCTTTCTGTTCCTTCGCAGAGCTGCTGAGAAAGTCAGCTGAGCACACGCTGGTGGACATGGTGCAGCTGCTGTTCTCCAGGTAACTAGAGAGAGAGAATGGAAGAGATGGGGATTAGGAGTAGAGTCGTGTTCGCTGTTCACATAATCAATCCCAACCTGAGACCAAACACAACAGGAACTGGGTTTCTCTTCGTAACAGGCTCCGGTTTCACTCTCAGGCCTCTCACACACATGCGGACAGGGACAGGTGAAAGCCTCAGCCTCTGACGGGCCGGAGCATGGCTAATTACCAGGCCACACACAATCTGCCGCTCCACTGCCTCCTGAAAAAACCGTAGTGTAGTTGTTTCAAATACACCAAAGATTACCATTCCAAGTTGTACGGTTGGGCTCATAAGTACAATTTTCTGATTTCTTTTTCAGAAAATATGAAGCATTTGTTCCATTTTTATTTAGTGGTTGGGGGAAGCCATTTGTAGTCGAACAACTGTGCCTACTTGTCAAACCCTTGGATAAAAATTGGTTGCTCGGTCGAGTTGCTAGAAGGGATTTCTACGCGAATCCCACAAATTGTAAGTCCGCTTACAATACACCAAACAGTTCAGAGGCTTCTGGAACAAAGGTATTTGGAGCGATGAGACCCAAATGGACCTTTTTGGCCACAAAAAATGGCTTCACTCAACCACTAACTATAATTTGAAACAATTCATGTTTTCTGAAAACGGCCATGAGATCAAATCTTATTTAAACTCATGAGCACAACTGCATGGGATGATGCTTGTAACATGTTGTGTTAGGTCTCTTCTGACAGAGATCATTAAAAAAAATGCAAATGAAATGGCCGTGTCCAGCAGTGCTGAGTGGGGAAGAGTGTGGGTGTGGCTGGCTAGAAAGAGAGTCAGCAGAGACCTAGGGATGGGTTCCGAAACTCAGTACTTTAATCAGCACCGGTGCCTAATTATAAAAGACCGGACTGTATCGATAAGCTCTAATGGTTCTGCCATTGGTACTGGAGGAATAAATGTAAAAGTCCTAAAAAAAAACATGTTTTACTTGACCAGCCTTGTGTACTTTGCGATAATATTCATTGTTCACTTGTGGTGTAGGTACTTGGAATCTTATAACTCGTAGTCTCTGCTCGTTGTCGGAATTAAAGCATGCGGACTGTGCGCTTTTCCAGGCGATGTGTGGTTAATCTAAATGTTCAGTATAAGTCTATCTGAAAGTCCCTGCTCGAACAGTACTTGGAGAAAGACAAAAAAAGGTTTCACCCTTCATCACCACATGCCCTTTGCATAAACATAAATAAACCTAAAAGTAATGCTTTAATAATGAACGAATGTCAGTATTGTTGAGCGTTCCTTCCTTCTGCGTCATGCTCTTCGTTTCCTCAGTTTGAGGCAGTTCTCGAGAATTCGCTGTGACATTGCTCCTGTAAATAGTTTGTTTTTTGTCTTAGTAATTGTTGTTCATTATGTTGAGTAGATAAATAACAGTGTTCGTTTTAGGCAAAATATTTAATCCCGCGAATAGTTGGATTATCTACCACCCCGCACTTGAGAACTGCACCACCTGCACCGCATCCACTCAATATATAATATTATAAATACAGGGACATAAAATCCATGCACTTTTGTGTTCATTTGTGTTTGAAATGACCAAATAAACATAGGAAACACAAAACGGTATGGTCCCCAACGCCGAGGAGAATCGGTTTAGTACAAATAATTATTATTATTATTTTAATTAAAAACACAACAAAAGCTATAGACAAGAGTACCGGATCAATAAGTGGCATCGGTAAAAGTAGTAATACCGTTAAAATTTTAACGATAGCCATCTTTATTCATGACACAGCCCCCAATAATGTGAACATTTAAGATGGAAAGAGATTTGGAATTAACCCTTCGAAGTCCTGAGCCTCTTCGAGCGTTTTTTTACAACTTTAAAAAATGCTCTAAAAATGATCTTTTAAAAATGATATATATATATATATATATATATATATATATATATATATATATATATATATATTTATTTATTTTTTTAAATAAATTACACAATCATTCCACAACAAGCTACATTTTATCTTTTTTTAAGTTGACAATGAAGAGGTTGTATGTTGCATAACAAAAATCAAGTGTTTGAACAACAGAGGGAAGTTTTCCTTTTAATAGCCGACAAAACGGGATCGTAGCTCGTTATAATTACAATCTCAATCTACACGTAGGTCTCTCCCAAGAGAGAAAGGTTTGCTAAAAATCCAGTGTCGATGGATGTGCATGATAATAAATACAAAGACTCTTCCCATTGGATAAGTGAGCGTAAACTCATGAATATTAATGAGTTACCACAAATCTTAAAAAAATTACGTCACATAAACAGGAATGCATTTTCAAACAAGAAACGCTGAATAAATGATAGAAGTTATCACTACAATAAAATGTATTAGACAATATATTCGACACCAGTGTCATTACCGGTACTTTAAGCTGGTATAATATCTAATGTCTGTTCTTTTCAACTACCCAGCGATGTATTGTTCTGTCGTGTTCTGATGAGAAATGCAGACTAGTTCATCACTCGACTGTAGTTGTGATGAGAAGCCTTTAGTTCTCGGGTGCAGGTCGCAGTGTCCTGCTCATCTAATGCAATAACATGATTACGGCTGGCATTTATGGATCTGTTCACATTAAACTTCCAGTCACATCCCACACTGCTCAATTGAACCATCTGCATATAGATTAGAAGCACATGCCTGCTCTCTCTCCCAAGGATGAACGGGCGAGAGACATTTGGACATCATCGGAGCAGCTCTGGCTGTGAGAGCATGTTAACAGAGGTTGTTTAAATCAATGCACGTTATAAAGGTGGGTGTAGATTACTTGAGTATTAATTGTGCTCATCACAGGACCCAGACTTCACTTCAGCATATTATTTATTGCTTTAAGGGCGTGGTCACATCTGTTTTGTTTAGTTCGATTAAAATGAATCCTAGTGCGAATGGTTATTTAGTGCACGTCACCGAATCCTAGTGCACACTAAACGAGCAGAGCGAGACCGCTAGAGATGGGTCGTGGTCTGCTTCTAAACAATTCTAGTGTGAACCGCTACCTCTATTATGAACGTAACACAGTCCCTCCAGAAACTCGCGATGTTGCGATCGTGCCAATTCACGCAAATTCAGCCAATCACCGCGATTTATTTGCGGCCTTGCAATTTCATTCAATCACAACGACTTTACCATGAATTCGACCAATAATAATGCCACTGTACGTGGCATTATTTTCACACAGGACTTCCTTATCAGAGAAAGCAGGCATGAGCGCAAATACATCACACTTTCCTACAAATATAACTGCAAAGCAATTCCCTAATGTTCTCCATGAAAGTGGAGGGAAACTCTTTTGCTCTGTGTTCAACATTGTCGTGGAACGCACAAAAAAAAACCTCGCTTGACCGAAACTTCTCTACAGCAAAACATGACAGAAGCATGTCCGTGCAAGAGGTGACTATCACCGAAGCCGTTGCTTGCAAATCCATCGCAAGCAGCAAAAGGAACAAGGTAACAACAAAACTTCATAACGTTTGTAAAACTAGGTCTGTGGTGGTTTGCTTTTGTCAGGCAGTGCTTGCGTGGGCAAAGGTGATAGTGCTAGCGAGTTTAACCTCTTAAGCCCTGAGGCCTATTTTCCGAAAATCCTATACTTTTACTTTTTAAGGCATTTCTCAGCTTTTACAAGGCCTAAACTGCAAATCTTGGTATCAAAATGAAGATAGGTTCTTGGGGAGTGGTGTGGATGAGTTAATTTGACAGTCAAGAACACTGGGTAAGAGTAATTGATGTTGGAATGGCCAAAAAATGAACTCCGCCTAAAAAAAAAACACATGTTTCCTCCAATATCTCCTTTTTTTACTTATAATGAAGCAAATAAACACAATCAATTGTAACAACTACATGTCAAGGACATCTGTAGCAAGTTTGGTGTTCATACTACAAGAAACTAATATTCTGTAAAGGTTTTGATTGAACAAAGTTCAGGCGTAATCCATGTTGGCACAGTTTGGCACAATTTGGCACAATAATTGAAATATGGAAAAAATCTTGTCCAAAGCTTCAGCTAAGTTAATAGTCTTCTTTTGTTGCTTATGGGACATGATTTCAGCAAAAAAAACTCCTAAAGAAACGCCGTAAAAGGGGGGTAGAAGCTCATTTACGCCATCTTGCTGCGCTTTTGGGAACGTTTCACTCACAAACGCTTTGACGTCGAGCTTCCGCGTGTCCCTACCCCCCCGACCATCTGTCCAATCCGGAAGATCTATATATCGACGGAAAGCTCTGATTCTATGGAAACCAATCAGCTCAACCATTTTGAGACTGACGGGATCGCCGACGAATCACACGACGCGAAGCGTGGAGAGACGTGCTCTTACGCACGGGGAGTCATTCCATATTTGGTGACGTAATGACGCCACAAAGCTACAGAAATAATCAAACATGGCGTTTGCGCGAAGCTATCGACCGGACACAACAACAAACGGACTTTTATCGCTATGGAAATAACTTTTTGTTGAAAAACGGCAAAGGTAAGACAAGATTTACATGCTTGCTTGGTTTTCGCTGGCGTTTTTTCGTGGAACTTTCGCTCCCTGCTCTGAAATACTTCATGCAATGTTAATGAGTTGCATATCACTGGATTCAGCTGGTTGTTAGCTTTCATTTAATGTAATGGTTTGGGTGTTTCCGTTTATATTGTGGATACATATCGCACATAAACAAAAACGTGGTCATGAATTATACTCCGGACACGTTGTTGTTTATTTGCATGGCGTTCGAGCTGTGGTTAACGGATATGAAATTGAATTAGATACGTTTTTAGAGGAGTTTCCGCTGAACACAACAGTATTTAATATGTGTGGGTTATTCTCAGGGTTCGTGAGCTATGAGTGAAAATGTAACGCACAAGGGGGCAAGTCCCCGGTACCGGGGACTCTCGGGCTTAAGAGGTTAAGAGAGGCAGTTAATGAAACTATTTTTCATGCGTTCACACGGTAGTTTCATTTATTCTAGTGTTTCTCCTACATAGACGTAGCCGTGGCGCCGCAGCAACAAAATGATAAAAGTCTAAATATTTTACAGGGACAACAATATTTTTTTTCTTAATGGAACCTGCGCTGCAGCCTCCTGAGGAAGCAGCGGTTATCTGCGGTCAGATCTGCATGTGATCAGAGCGTGCTGAAAGCAGCGAGGGTATAAGATAATAGAGATAATAAAAGGAAAGAACACTTAAAAAATTAATAACATGTTTGTGAAATCATAAAGTAATGCAATGCTGTTGAGAAACATTGTCTAAAAAAACGCAACTCTTCAAAAAGCTGCCGCAATTTCTGGTATTTTAGTCCGCAACAATCACAAAAAAAATGCCACAAAATCCTGGAGGGACTGGTAACACACACATATTCAAACGGATAACTACAGGCTCTTTAATATGACTTTGCATGTCACTGATTGTGTCACTGACATCTTGCATTTTTTTTGTTTTTTTCCTAATAAATGTAGTCATTTTAAGGCGCAGACAAGGTGTGTATGACTGTGCACAATGTTCGTGGTGTTTGAGGGGCTCCTACGTAGAATCTATGCTTTGTCAACGCAAGATGTTTGCAACGTTTAATGCAGCAGTGACTTGTTCAGTGAGGCAAGCGCATGTTGCAGCACCTTATTAAAGAGCCCGGCGGAACTCTAGCAGTTCAAGCATAATGTTACTTGATTCGTATCCTCCAAGCACTCGCACAGATAGTCACTGGTACCAAAACAAGCGCCTTCTCCATGATGCAGCTCTTTGTTTGATGAAAAAAAGACATTGACTTTTGTTCGATGTTTACGGTACCATTTAGTTTTCTTGGTCCGGAGGAAATTAACCAAACTCTCTGACGTACAATTATGAACGCATTCTTAGAGACTTTCAAAGAGAGGTGAGGTTTGAAAGATCATTTCAAAACATTCAAAACATGTCAAAAAAAGTCACTCTTCCAGTGTATTTTGTTTAATTGTTAAATTAAATACATATGGTTGTCAAGTATACAACAATTGTGGAATAGATATAAGAAGATCACTGTTCTGGCTCTATTTAGCTATCTGTTCTCAAAAATCTTTTTTTTCACTCAGTTAGTGGTTGGGTGAAACAACTTTGTTCCAATTTACCTGATCAAAAGCTTTTAATATTTTGTATTAACATCAATAAAAGCCTGACGTCTCTTGAGGTAGTTGTCGATGAGGTTCTTCATCTCTGTTTTTTAAAGCAGACCATTGCTCTTGGCACAAACTCTTGTAAAGAGGGACAGTTTTGTATAAACGGAACATTTGAGAGTTCATATGATATTGAGGTCTGGAGACTGAGGATTCCTTCACTTTGTTCTGGTGGAACTGATGACGAGTGGACTTGGCCTTATGTTTTGGATCGTTGTCCTGTTGGAATGTCCAGTAACGTCCCATGAGCAGTTTCCAGGTTGAGGAGGCACATTTTCCTCTGGGATCCTTTGAGGACATGCTGCATTCATCTTTTATCAATTCTGATCCAGTTTCCTGTGCTTTTGGAGCTCACACATCCCTAAAACATCAGCTACCCACCTGGGAATGGTGTTCCGTTCCTGTTGACAATGTAGCATTTATTGTTGTGGCTAAAAGGTTCAATTTTGGTCTCATCAATGTTGACGTTTGGAGCTTGTCTCTGAGCTTGTTTGGCGTATTGTGAGCGGCTAGTTTGTGGCATTTGTGTAGTAATGGCTTCTGGCAACTCGACCATGCAACCCATTTCTCTAAAATGCCTCCTTAAAACAGCCACGTCATATTTTTTCAGAGCGCTATATTTCAGCTGGAGTTAGTTATCAGGTTTTCTTTACATCCCTCACAATTTTTCTGGCAGTTGTAGCAGAAATGTTTGTTGGTTTCACCAGAATCCCTCACTTTCCACTTCTTCATTAGAGTTTGAATACTGCTGATGTCATTCCCAGTTCCTTGGAGATCTCTTTCCTGTTTTGTACAGTTCAACAACGTTTTCCCGTAGATCCTTTGATGGCTCTTTTGCTTTTCCCATCGCTCAGAATTCAGAAATGACACTGGAGCCAGAAACTCAAACCTTTTCTGCACAAACAGTGCTTCCAAGCAAACAGCTCACAGCGTAATGAGAAAATGTGTAAAAAATGTTGCATCATTGTTACGATGTTTTCTATTGTGTGAAACACAACTGTGTGATTGTACTCGGGTAAATATTTTAGTATGTATTTGTACTTTTGACGATGTGTTTTGTTCGTCCACTGCAAGCATCCGTCAGATGTGAAGATTTCGTTTAGAAGCGCTGAACCTGAGCTTGCTGCACTCTTTGTGCTCGTTCTTATTGTCTCTCGTCTACCTTTTCCCCACAATGAGGGTGTGAAAGGCCTTAATAATGAGTGTGTGTATTTCTGTGTGCCTAAGGGTAATAAGCAGTGACCGCAGTGTGTGTGTGGTCGAGAGCGGCAGAGTAATGAGCAGCGGATCTTATTGACTGCTCAGAAGGAGGCTTAAGCAGCCCGCTGAAAGCATTAGGGATGTTAATCTGTTGGACTCTCAGATTATCCCATAATCAAGCCGGCAAGACAACACTCCATTAACGTGAAGCAGAGTTAACATCGGGAGGCTGAGGGAGCACTGATGTCTCACTCCAGCTGAAGTGTCCACACAGCACACAGACGGGTGGACAATGCCTGAGAGCAGCGCCCAGCTAATTCAGCTAATGAACCAGTGCTAGGGTCGGAAGGTCAGAAGTCAGGCTCTGCGTGAGAACAATGAGGGAGATGCTCCGGACAGATTGCCTCTCCCTAGCCGAGCTTTCTCAGAGTGACCAGCCCGAACGACTTGATTAAACGGATCTTTGGGAAGCTGAGATGTGCTTTTTTTGAAGGATGGATATTTTTTCAACGGTGGAGATATTATTTAATGTGAATAAATTTCAGTTGAGTTTGTTTCCACAACGCTGTAACTCCATTTTTGTGAATTTAAGTAAAATTTTGTTTTCTTTCACTGCAAAAACAAGAAACAAACAAAAAAAAAAAACTTAAATCTAGTTAAACTCTTCTTTTGTCATGCAAAAAAGGGAGGTGAGCAAATTTAACTTGGCAAGATTTAATAGCAAAAATGACAACAAAAGCTGATGGGTCTTAAAAATAGACAAAAAATGTCTCAAAACGAGTGTTTTTGAGTTGTTTAGAAAGTAAAACTGCGTTGTAACTTGAACTTGTAACTAGTTTCCAAATTGTCACAAAACTAGGATGTTTTGTGCATTATTGTTTATTTGTCCCTAAATTAATTAAATAGTCTTTTCCTAGACTTTTTTTCTATTTTAAATAGTCTTACATCTATTAAAACCTACTTAAAATGTGACTGAATTAAATGCACCTTTTCTTGTTCTGAGAGGGATGTTTTTATCAGACGTCCGTAATATTCTTGAAGAACACCAACACTATAAATAAAAAAAAAAAAAAATTTTTCACCAACACTATAAGTTCAGGGCATCAATATAAATGATTGTTATTGTATTTTAAACAGCTCATTAAAAAAAAATTGATTCAAAATCCAGTTTCCGTTTGGCTTTAAAAACTCAAATTTTAGTCATTAAATAGTTACAAGTTACGAGTTTTTGAAAAAGTTCACAGGTCTTCAAATCGAGTGGGTTTGAGACGGATTTCCCAGCATGCACAGCACATTTCATTGTTTAACCAGTATGGCTGCCAAAGCAACCAAAAATAATGTAATTTTTGCAATTAACAAAGATTTTAAAGTAATGAAACAATAATTTTATGTTAGTTTTTATGTTACAAAACACCTCTTTTACATTGTTAGTCGCCAAACTGTGGATAAAAGCGTCTGCTAAATGAATAAATGTAAACGTACACGTACTTTGTTAGCCATATAACAGTAACATTTATCGCATTTTGGAACCCAATGTCTAGTTTTTCCTGGAAACGAGAGAAGTTCTTGTAACTTGGTTACGTTATCCCTTTTTTTACATAATTTCTCATAATATTAATCCCCCTTTTGAGCCTCTAGTATTTCTCTCGTTTTTTAAATTGTGGATTTTTAGGAAGACACTTGCTGATGTAAATATCAAAAATATTTACGAGACATCAGAAAGAGAATAATCATACACGTAACATTTTGAGCCTGAAAAGTACAGAGACAATACAGATTTGAATAAATGTCATGAACTGGGAATGAAATAGAACAAATAAAAATTACCACAGCTCACGCTATAATCCAAACATCAAGAGAATCGTGCGATTGGCCACGGCAGCTTGTAGACAACGGGTTTTAAACTCATTTCAGTTTGCTGATCTCTGTGTCTCACTGACCTCTTTTTTTGGCAGACTGGATTCTTTTTTTACTCATCTTCACAAGGAACTGTCTCTAATAGAAGTATTATATATATATATATATATATATATATATATAAACAAGATAGTTTTTGCTAATTTTATTTATGTTTCAGGTTTTGTAAGTGAGTAGATCAAGCACTTTTTGTTTGTTTTATTGTTTTATTGTGTTCATGGCTACTTTACGTAGGAGTTTTACATAAATCCAACATTGTCTGTTTTTCTGTGTTAAATGCAGATTACCGCAGTTCAAAGAAGAGGCTAAGAGTTACTTGGGCACCAACATGAAGAAGGTAAAACCCTTTAGATATCCCCTAAGATGATTCCATCCCCCAAATCCCCATCTGCCTGCATTTTCCATTTCCTGTATGGGCTTTATGTAGTCAAGTAGAGTGCTCCTGAACCTATTGCTACATTCTTGTACTTAGGGAGTGGTTTAGGTGCTTCCGCAATCACAACATTTCTAAAACAGATGCCTGAGCCACCTCAGCTGGCTTTTCTAGATTTACAATAGCATCTGCTTTTCTCCAAACTCCTCCCGAGTGACTGAAAATATCAGATCCTGGATTCAGGCAGTCGTAATGAACTTCCTCTGCAGGGAGGATGGGCACTCATTTCTCAATCATGACTTTGAGCTCATAGCCAGAGATAATAGTCAGAACTGGTAAATTAGGAGCTCCTTCTTGACCACGGAGGATTAATACATCTACCGCATTACTGCAGAAGCTGCACAAATCAGTCAGTCACTCACTCAGTCAGTCAGTCACCTGTTCCATAGTGTTCTTACTCATGATGCCAGGATACCAACCTACTGCATTTGGGGAAGGATCACTCCACAAACTCTGAAGAAACATGCCTTTTATGACTAAGAACTATGGCCTCAGATGTCAAGAAGTCCTCACTGCAGCCGACACCACGACTACGTAACAAATGTTCAAACGCAAGCGCGGTCATGAAATTGAGTACGTAACAAATGTTCAAACGCAAGCGTGGTCATGAAATTGAGTACGTAACAAATGTTCAAACGCATGCGCGGTAATGGCATTGAGTATGTAACAAATGTTCAAACGCATGCGCGGGTAATGGCATTTCGAGTATGTAACAATGTTCGAAACGATGCTGCAATGGCAATGAGCATGTAACAATGTTCAAACGCGATGCGCGCCATGAAATTTGAGCACGTGAATAAATGTTCAAACGCATGCGCGTAATGGCATTGGAGTATGTAACAATGTTCAACGCATACGGGTCAGCGAAATTCGAGTATGTAACAATGTTCAAACGCATGCGCCGGGTAATGGCATTGAGTATGTAACAATGTTCAAACGCGATGCCGGGTCATGAAATTGAGTACGTGAATAAATGTTCAACGCATAAAAGCGTAATGGCATTGAGTACGTAACAAATGTTCAAACGCAAGCGTGGTCATGAAATTGAGTACGTAACAAATGTTCAAACGCATGCGCGGTAATGGCATTGAGTATGTAACAAATGTTCAAACGCATGCGCGGTTATGAAATTGAGTACGTAACAAATGTTCAAACGCATGCGCGGTAATGGCATTGAGTACGTAACAAATGTTCAAACGCATGCGCGGTCATGAAATTGAGTACGTAACAAATGTTCAAACGCATGTGCGGTAATGGCATTGAGTATGTAACAAATGTTCAAACGCATGCGCGGTCATGAAATTGAGTACGTAACAAATGTTCAAACGCATGCGCGGTAATGGCATTGAGTATGTAACAAATGTTCAAACGCATGCGCGGTCATGAAATTGAGTACGTAACAAATGTTCAAACGCATGTGCGGTAATGGCATTGAGTATGTAACAAATGTTCAAACGCATGCGCGGTCATGAAATTGAGTACGTAACAAATGTTCAAACGCATGCGCGGTAATGGCATTGAGTATGTACCAAATGTTCAAACGCATGCGCGGTAATGTATGTTGAAATGTATTTGCTAAAGTGATTTCGTTTGCTAAACGGTTGCCGTTCTTATTTCTTAATTAAAGGTAATTGTAATCTTTACTTTTCAGGGTTGTTGTTTAACAATCTCTATGATGCACGTTAGTTTTAAGTATTAAAAGCGGTGGACGTAACTAAGGAACTTGTGAACGGGAAAGTGAATTATTTGTGAATATGTGATATTTCTATTTTATTAATACCATATTAATTATGCTAATACACTTATTTGGTCAGTACAAAAATTGTATAAAAGTAAACTATTTTGCTGAAAATAAATACAATAGTTTATGCCTGTACATATTTGTATTATAAGATTCGTAAAAAAAAAACACGTACGCACACACACACACACACACACACACACACACACACACACACACAGTTTGGAATAACTAAATACATAGGGAAATTAAAAAACCATAAACTCCCACGTGTATACAAGTACTGGTCATCAACAACATTGAAACTCATTACGTTGCTAACTATAATATAGAAAAAAAGTGCTTGAAAACATCTAGTTGTTGCTGTTTTCACAAGGCATGACTTTAGAGAGAATCGCAGAGAACGTTGTCCATGTTCTAAAACTGTGTCTCACAACCAAGACCTCCTGAGAAAGATTTGAAAACTGCGTGAGGTCACGTGTGCCACACTGAAGCCTAAGACCGGGATTATCATCAAAATGGGAGCACAAAAGTTTTTAATTAATTTATTGGGTCCAAATAAACCAAAAAGAAACCCTCTTTTGAACCCAAACCACTGGTAATATTGGCGTCTATGCCTTTGTATCTCTATAACTTCACCTTGCCCTTCATGTGGCTCTATCATTCCCTGCAGATAATCACAGACATTATTTTAGTCAGAACAGCAAGTCTTTGGCTCTTCACAGTTCACACTGTGTGATTGTTACACACATCCACAAGCTCTGATCGATATGCGATTATGAATATAAACTCAACATCGGGGCTAAAATCGAAACCGTCTGAAAAAAACAGCTTCGAAGAGAAGTGATTTGTTTTCCAAAAAATAAATTGTTTGGCTTTAAATTGACCAATAAGCGATCGCTCATCCTCTTCTCTTACTCCATAAATGCGCCACATATTATGTGATTTGCTTTTGCGCCACCGTGTGGCATGAAGTGAATTGCAGTTCACCGAAGCACCATCTAGTGTTCAGCAGAGGGTCTATGCACTTATTTTTAAACGCAAGAGAAAGATGCAGGGAGCTGCAAAAACAATAGGTGGAAACGCATAGATGTGGAAAGGCCCAAAGAGGTTTGAAAAGCTAGACGCTGAGTCCTAGGAAGCCCCTGTGAGGCCTTAGTTTGAGTTCAGGTAGTGATGCTTGTGAGCTACAAGCCCCGGCACGCAGCGACTTCCCCAACAATGGAAACATGGCTGCCGATAAGCTGCTGTTGAGTTGATCCAGTACTCGCAGATCTCTGGCGGTGGCCCGGACACACAGGGTTTTATTTCTACAGATCAGCCTAGACACGCAATCAGACAGGCTTAGAGAGGGTAGAGCTCATTTCAATGCATCAAAATTTCAGTTTCTTTTGGGTTGCAGCTGGTGCATTTAAATGTGAAGGGGTGCATGGTTTTGTTTGAATGCATGATTGGGAGATTCTCTGAGGTTCTAAAGCAAGTATCTCTGCATTGAACCCTGACGAGATGTTAGAGGTGTAAAATATCGAGTCACGACTGTAGAATGATGTCGTCTGTAGAATGTCAATGTGTTCTTTTAAGAGGTTCCAATGAAAGAGGCAAGCTTGATTACTGTGTAAATCCAACAGTATGGATTAACAATGCATTTTAGAGTTGAGGTGGAAAATTCCTGTTTTCAACTGTAAAAGAAAACGAATCAATAATTTCTTGTAGTTAGACAGACATAACCTTGGTTTGGGCTCATGATATATTTTCAAAAATATGTTTTCACTCTCATAAACATTTAACATTAAGGCTTCAGTGCTTCTGAATTCTAGAGTAAGAGAAATATATTTAATCCTAGTATGGAGCTTTGCAGAAGAGTTACACTTTCTATTCTATCTTTTAGTTCTGATTTTGGATTATTAAACAATTATTTGATGAATAATATGTTTTTGAATGACCAGAGTTTCACAGCAATACAAATGTACCACCAACAGCATAACCCAATCGTACCTCAATCATTGAACAGATCGGCCGCCGAGCATGTTGGGTAGGGATGTCAGGTTTTTTTTGCCTCCGAGTACTCGTGATTTGATTTTTGAGTATCTGCTGTTATCCGGTCCTATTCTGATGATTTCTGCTAAAATTCACTAGATGATGTTATCGCCTCATTTGCATGAAATCCACTTTACATTCAGGAAATACATCCCCGCCCCCTCAATGCAAAGATCAAAAGTATTGCTTTTTTATTTGATTTAAACATTATTAAAAGAGTATAGTCCTGCGATGGACTGCCAACCTGTCCAGGGTGTACCCTTGCCTCTCACCGATGTGCGCTGGATATAGGCACCAGCAGACCCACGGGAATAAGCAGGTTAGAAAATGAAGGAATAAAAGAGCATACATATATATGCTGTGCAAAATAAAAGTAAAATAATAATAAACAGAATGGGATGAAGTAAATAACATGAAAGTTAAGTTCAAACTAATGTCTGTGATTTTAAACTAGACACGTCTTCAGATCATTCTCTTTTTTTGGTTTTTGTGTTAAGAAATGAGCAAAAAAAAACCAATGTTTAAAAGTGAGAGAAAAGCTGGATTATTTTGTATTGTATTAAATGGTAATGGATTGTACTTAATATTGTGAAAATATGTTACGAATCCGCTCTCAGTGTTTTCGTTAATAAGAGCCACAATCTCGAAAACCCTTTCTCTGCTCCAGAGAAAAGTGTGTCGCTTATCGGAAGCCGTTTTAACATTCAAACATTTGATAATATAATAAAAAATAGGAACAAGTGTATTCTGACTTGTGATTAATATATTTGCACTAAACATAAAGATAGTTAGAGATGTCTTCAGTTCCAATTACACTGGTAAGAAAGTGAATTTGACCAATCAAAACTCATTTTACTAATTTTCATGGGTGTCGTAGTGTTTACACGCGCCACACTTTACACAAACCAAGTACCTGAGTTAAAGAAGAGATACACTAGGGTACAATATTACTCCAGTAAAAGTTTGGAATTTGCCTTAAAATGTACATAGGCATTTACATTGATTCATTCTGGCTATACTATACTATTATAATTTTTGTCAAGACTTTTGCTAAAATCATATGTTAAAACACTTTCACTTTTATAAAGTTGATGCTTATTAAAATGATCATGAGCTCAAAAGCTTGAATCTAAATTTCCTTTGGAACCAATGAAATGACATGATTTTAAAGCAGATCTTTTCACTTTAAGGTTTATTTTTAACATAGTTGTAGGTTCATGTTTAATAAAAAAAAAAACAACATTTCTCTAAACTATTGAACACAGGTTCGTACATTTTCTTTTACTGAACTGTACCAAAATATAGATATAACCTGGTCATATCAGATCGTTTCTAGGCACGGTCGCTTTCAAAAAACGCTGCTGTTGAACTAACACTGAACTGCATTCGCACTAAGTTTATACCCCCAAGCGGCAACCAAAACGATAACAAAAGTGCGCTGTACCCTGATAGGTGGCTCACGCACGCTTACAACCATTTATGTTTTTTTATCCACTCATAAACAAAAAGTTACGACTGATTTCACAAAATGTAGTTGAGTAATTTGCATTCAAATGAACAATGAATTTTTGTACTGGTCACACTCACATTAAAGATATCTCGAATGCAATTGCAACTAGTCAAAATACAGTTGCAGTTACCAAAATTTCAAAATTGAAAGAGATTTGAATGTTAAAAAGGCTTGCCAGAGGTTTAAATGTTAAAAAGGAGAAATGAGTCACGACGACAAGCTTGTAGCCAGAAGAGCCAATCAGCCAGAACAAACAGAGTCGCTGAAGGTCGCCAGGAACACCCGCTAAAGTCTCTTGATTTCTTGCTAGTCGCTAGATTCTCTAAAAGTCACTGAGCTGTCTGAAGAATCGCAAAGTTTATATACATGTATATATCAGATTCCGATCAGGTCAGAAACCATGTGATCGGGCCTGATTTCCTTAATGATGACCGTATTTTGTACTCCCTTAATAATGAACAACCTCATAAACGATCAACCTCATGTGCCTCAATAGAGACAGATCTCTAGCAATGCCCCTTAAGCACAAACCAACAGAATGGTTGTGTTTGGTTTCTTGAAATGATCATTTTGCCACAGAGGGTGCTGAAAAAGCCCCTGATCTCAGTATAATCTCACTCTTGTGGATGTTAAATATGAAAAGAGAGTTTGTGAAAGATGTCTCAGAGCAGAGAGGGATTTGATCACGTGTAATGTATACAAAGGGGAGCTTAGCCGAGGTCACACCACATCAGAATGTTTCGTTTTAATTCATCTTTTATGTTCCAGTCACTCCTCTGGCTGATATTTGAATGTAGCTCAATTCAGATGAGGCTTTTTATCCCGTTTTTTGGAGAGCCGGGAGTAATTTGACTGCTGTTTTGCATGCTCTGTCTGTTACCGGTCTCATCTGGGTCCGTCATAATCTCATTGCGGCATTAGGACGAATGAGGGTTTGAGAGAGCGCATGGATCTCCTCCCAGTGCTGAATGTTTGTGGGCTTCTCCTGTCGTGTACCCCCTGTGCATGTAGCCGTCTATGTTTCCATGTCATGAGCTTGAGACATGTCCATCACTAATGTCGGGGCCTGCCCCTTCTCTCCTGAGGCTTACAATATCTTGTGGAAAAACAAACGAGTGCAGGTAAGGAGGACGAGTCTGTTTCTGATCATGTTACTGCCCCATGAAGCGGAGATAGTTGCTTTGTGATGCTTTTTCTGCTTTTTTTTAGTGATTGAACTGAATTTCCTGCTCTCACTGAACGATAAATATAGGTGTTTGGTTCATACGTTTACATACCCTGGCAATTTTTTTTCTTCTTGGACACGTTTACTCTTTTTAAATCATTAATCACAACAGAAACTTTCCAAGTTACACACCCCATGTCTTAATTTTTAGCATTACTCTTTTAACATCATGGACAGCCTGAAGTCTCTTGAGGTAGATGTCGATGAGGTTCTTTATCTTCTCTGTGTTGAGTGTTTCAATGATATTGAGGTGAGGAGACGGAGATCCGCTCCAGAACCTTCACTTTGTTCTGGTGGAACCAGTGACGAGTGGACTTGGCCTTGTGTTTTGGATCGTTGTTGTGTTTGAATGTCCAGTAGCATCCCATGAACAGTTTCCTCCGGGATCCTTTGTATTTTTCTTTTATCAATTTTAACCAAGTTTCCTGTGCTTTTGGAGCTCACACATCCCCAAAACATCTGCGACCCGCCTCCGTGCTTCACAGTGGGGATGGTGTTCCGTTCTTGTCGACTCCTCTCCAAATGTAGCATTTGTTGTTGTTGCCAAAAACGTAGATTTTGGTCTTATCCCTCCAGGTATGATGTACCAGAAGTTTGGAGGTTGTCTCTGAGTTGTTTGGCACATTTTAAGTGGCAAATTTGTTGCAGTTGTGTAGTAAAGGCTTTGTGTCTCTCTATTGTGCTCTGTTACTGAATTAATACATTAACACATTAATACATTAATACATTAACATATTACATCATGTCAATATTTAAGACTCAAGAGATGGATTGTATGAACAGAAATTATAATATGTTATAAACTATAACAAATTATAAAAATGTAAACATTGCATATAATTGATAATAATGTTATTCAGTTCCACAAAAGATTTGATTTGCTGATGTGTCTGTGACTCATGGAAGGACGTGCTTCCTGTAGGAACACCCCATATAAGCAATCTCCCCTGACCTAGGTGTCTCTCTTTTTCGGACAATGTGACATAACAGGACTGCTCTGAGGCCCTCGGGGCCGTGACTGAAATGCTTTTCTGATTATTCTAATGCATCAATAAACCTGTTTCCTTTCTGTTCATACATTCCTGTCTTTTGAGTCTTAAATATTAACATGATAAAGTATTATTCGGTAACAGCTCCTTGACGCACTTTTTCAGAAAGCTCTGTATTTCAGCTGAAGTTATTTGTGGGTTTTTCTTTACATCCCTTACATTTTTTTCTAGGAGTTGTAGCAGAAATGTTTGTTGGTTTCACCAGAATCCGTCACTTTCCGCTTGTTCATCAGCATTTGAACACTACTGATTGACATTCCCAGTTCCTTGGAGATCTTTTTATATCCCTTTCCCTGTTTTGTACAGTTCAACTACTTTGTCCCGTTGAGCTGTTGATTACTCTTTTGCTTTCCTCATCACTCAGGATTCAGAAAAGTTGGGCCATCACTGGGTGAAAGAGGCAAGGGTCCATCAGGACCCAGATACTTTTTCTGCATAAACATTGATTCCAAGCAAACAGCTCGAGATGACGATAGGTTCTGAAAAAAAGGCCAAAAAATCTAAAAGATTGCCAGGGCACGTGAACTTATGAGAACAACTGTATTATGATTTAACCAAAGATTATTTTTGCAGATATAGATGAGATAGAAAGTCACAATTGCAAGCAAATCTTTACTATTTATTGACATTAATTACACATGAAACGTTTATTTAGCTCAGTCTTACTCACAAGGTGTGAAAACTGTGGTTCTTTGGATAGTGTCCACACCTTCACCAACTCTTGCAGCTCTACATCCCCATCCAGACGCCTGTGTTCAATGAACAGCATCTAGTGCAGTGGTTCTCAAACTTTTTTGGTCGTGCCCCCCTTTAAACCTTTAAAAGAATCTGGGACCCCCCAGATGTAAAATAATAATTATTTAATAATTAATTTATAACTATTTTAATGTAAAATAAATGTAACTACTCCTTAATGTTAAATAACTCAGTATTTACAACTTATTCAAGTGACAATTCAGTTGCATAGAAACAATTGTATGCTTATTGTTCTAATATAAATCCTTTTGATTTATAACTCCATTAATGAACGATCAAACTGTCCAAGTGACTAAAGAAAAACAGCATTTTTGTCATTTGTTTAGCGGAAAAAAGAAAAAAACCCTCAAAGACTGAAGACGATGCATATCGATCATCTTTTATCATCACGCTCTAGAAACATATCAAAGATAAACTATTAGCCCCGCCCAGCATGAGAAATCGGAGGTGTGATGTGAGAGATCACTCAAATACATCAGTCTTACGTTCAATGTGTGAGAAACGGCAGCTCTGCAGATTCACTCGTGAGTACGGACGGATGCGGAAACATTGTTGCAGCTACCCTAGCCAAAGGCATTGTGGGAAATGCCATTGTAGTTTTTTTTAGACACTAAAAACTTTTAAGCTCTCGCGGGCCACATTAGATTAGACGGCGGGTCTTGAGTTTGACACATGTGCTCTGCGTCTTTTGGCTGTTTATTTTTTTTGTTATTGTCTTCTCATCTGCTGATGATCTACTCCCCACCTGCAGGGCCTGTACGCCCCTCTCTGCCGGGCGCGTGCCCCACTTTGAGAACCACTGATCTTGTGGTTCCACTTCAAAATCTATCACCAGAACTTTCTCTTTCATAGTTCCCGGATGGTGAAATTCTCTTCCAGTGCCAATCTGAAAAGCAAAGATTCTCGCTACTTTTAAATAACATCTTTTTTCGAGATCAATTCCAAACATTGAAACCTCTGAAGCAGTTAACGGATTCTGAATCAGCCGGAAACTGTTCTGCGAGGACTTCATATGACTAACCTTGTTAGGAAACTGCACAAAAATAGGCGACAAGCTTGTTTACAAGCACATTAAACAAAAGTTAACGTTGCATCAACAAAGGTCGTACACATGATTTCTCAGCTATTTCAGAACTGTGGGATTTTACTTGCAATTTTTACCTTGTAAACTTTAGTACCACCAACACACACACACACCAAAAAAAAGAGGTGAAAAAAATTTCTCAAAAGTTTACTGTGACCAGAATCACTGGACGCAGGCGATTCCAAAACGAAATGTCTGAGTAAGTTGTTTAAGCCACAGTTCATGAAGTGCTCGACGCTGATGCGAGGTGTCAGCAGCTTTTGTTCTCATCTTGCCCTGCTGCCTTGTTCTTTGTTCAGTGAACCGCGGCATTCAGCTTGATTTTTAAAGTCTGTGTTTGTTTTGAAGCTAAAGATGAGAGCTGGGGGAATGAGCGAATCATCCAAGTGGAAGAAACAGAAGCGCTCTCCCCGGCCTCCTCGTCACATGGTACGAAGTGCATCTGGGCCGATGGATCCAGCTCAGTCTACGGCGCTCATCAATAACATTTCAGGTGAGAATTCTCTTTTCTCAAACTAAGAACCTCATTAAAAAAATAAAAAAGATTTTTATTTGATCCTTTCAGAATCGACATTTTCTATGAGATAACTATGTGAATCTCTTAGAATAACTTGAATAGCTTGAAAAGAATAACTTGCTATGTGAATAACTACTCACAAAAATCTGGGCTATTGTTTCCAAACGAGATTTGTTCATTTGCACACACACAAAAAAAACATTTTCACCCCAATTATAGGAGAAACGCCACACTTAACAACATTCTTATTAATTCATGAACCACAGGTGAGTTTAAGAGGTGTCCGGCAGATGGGTGGCTATTGTCAACGAACTGCTTCATTACCCTTTTAATGATAAAAACTTAAGAGACGCGATTGTAATGAACAGACAGGAAAACTTTTTATTTACGCCACTGATTGGTTATACAGGATAAGCATTGGTTCACAGCAAAAACTTTTTTTTTCCGGAGAAAAATGGATGTTTTCTGTTACTTTTAGTAACACAGTGGCATCTAAGAGGACGTTTTAGAGGAGATTCAGATTGTTTTAATGAGTGGCTGCACAAATCACATTGTTTTACATATGTATATTTTTTTTTTCATTGTTTGCATTTTCTTAAAAATTTGATAATATTCTTATTGAGTAGTTTATCTCGTGGTATTGATTTGTATTGAAAAAAAAATGCAAATTTAAATCAATTTGTTTATTTGGTTACCAAGTGCCAATTTGGTGCCAATGGCACCGCCTGGAAATTGTCTTATAAAAATCACTCCAGAAAACACATGTTTAGCTCCATTTTGACAGATTTTGGTCATGTATTGGTCCACAGTTGTGGCTTCTATTCAGTGTTGTCAAAAAGTCAACCAGGGACTCAAGCATTCACTTGTTAAAAAAATAAGAAAACAAAAAATGAGGCGAGGATAATTTCCACTATTTCTACAAAGTTTGTGATGGATTAAACAAAACTTTAGTATTTAGTTTTGTTTAAGGTATCCAGTTCCTTACTTTTTCCTGATAAAATAGAAAGGGTCACCTTTTCAATGACACCAAGGACATTAATTTAACTCATAAAATGTGAGAGTTCCAGCCATTTTATTTTGGGTTTTTTTTCGGACCTCTGTTCAAAAAGAGGGATGGGTGTTAACAGGTTAAAGGACTGAAAAAATGGATGTTGCAAAATATCGCCAACTTTTTCCTTTCATGCCTAGAAAACTTACTGCTGTCCCTAAAACATAAATGGAACCACAGACATAGATTATATTGCTTTCGTGAAACCACACCATTTCTGGACCCAGTCTAATTTTCCACCGTCTCTCGATCTCAGGTGGCGTACCTTTCATAGAGCAGCACAGCGGAGGCTCCTCTACTCTTCCCGCCTCAGACAGCGCTGCTTCCTCCATCTCCAGCCCCAACACAGACAGTGGCCTTGACGCCGGCTCTAAAACCACCTCAAAGGAAGATCTGACAGACCTAGACCAGGGCAGCTCTGCCGCCACCACTCCGGTCACCCCCTCCATGGAGCCAGGCAGCCTGGAATCACAGGTAACTCCCAGACCTCTGGAAACAGTCATGGGCTCAAGTTTTGAGCTTGACCCAGTACTTTGTCATCAGTCTTTGTGTAGTGAAGTGGAGCGTGCCCAGTCTGCCTCGGTGGAGTCCATTCCTGAAGTATTAGAAGATCGCGACCTGCTGGCTGACCAGTCTGACTCTGCTTCGGTCCACGACATGGACTATGTGAACCCTAGAGGAGTGCGCTTCACACAGTCCACTCAGAAAGAAGGTACACCCCCCTGTGTTTTAATTATTTATATTTATTATGTATTTTATGCGTTTTATGTGCGTGTGTGAGATCGACGACGTCATGTGTTGACTCTTTAAGACCAGTGTCAGCTCTGCTCACTCTCTCTGAGTCTGTCCCGTGAATCGTTCGGTCTGTGAACTATTCGTGATCTTCGTTGAGTTTGTATTTTTACGATCTCTTCGGGAGTCACTCCCCCAGTGTGCCCCACTGCTAGAAAGCACTCGATCGTCTCCCCTGTTCTCCCTTTACGCCACATGCTCAGCTTTGAGTTAAGCACGCGTAGTTTAGATTATTTATCAATTAGCTTCGGATTACCACAGCAGTCGTGTGTTTGTTCACAACTCACCTTTTAGTTCGAAAGGTATAATGGCGCTCTGCATTCGCCCTCAGTTTTGGGGAAGAAAAAGTGCGTCTTATACGCCGTAAATTATGGTACTTCCTTTTATACTTCCTCAATGTGCGGCGCTCATCATATATTGCGAGCTAGGGGTCGTAACAATGGATTTTAAAACAGTCTTGTGATCATTGTTTCCCAATCCTGAGAATATTTGAGCCCTCCGCACTAGCACTGCACCATTATACCTTTCGAAATGCAATATTAATCATAAAAACCTCTGGAAAACACACCATTTACCCCTGTTCTTCCCACAGACAACTCGTTTGGGAAACATGGGTAATTTAGTGCATAACGGCCGCCAGTCGCAAGTCAAATCGAACGGCATGAAGGAGAGTTTTCTGTGTTTCACTTCGGCTGGAAAGGGATATAAATACTGTCCAAAGTGAATTGAAGAGTTCTGTGTAAGTCTCATCACGTCGCGAGTTGGGTTGGTTAGCCTAACCGCTAATGTTCCCGCGTCACCGTTCAGCAACACTCAAATCTAAGTTGGTGATTGGGACTATGAGATTGTCGATGCCCAAATTGCTTGTCATCACCCAACCCTAAAGCCTATTATATTATAATCGACAGAAACACACTTTCTCTCCATTATTTCATCCTCATAGAGATGAGCTGTACTAGCGATTAATCTGATTGGTCAGTGGGCGGAGCTACATCAAGCCGTTTTTCAGCTCACAAAAAAGGAATACAGGATTACACAAATATGCGTAAAAGATTCCGAATAAAACTTGAGGCATGTCTTTAATGAGGGAACGACACTAAACGATGCTAGGAATGTCAGAAAAGTTGATTTTTGCATAATATTGCACCTTTAAATACATTGCCTCTAAATGAGTTTTACAATAGTTGTGTAGATACATTTAAACATTTAATAAAATACTAAATCTAAAAAAAAAAAAACCAAGAACGCACAAGGTGGCGTTGATGACATTTTTTATTTATAGTTTTTTTTCTCCTTTTAAACACAACTTTATAAACTTTCATGCTTTTTCATATTCTGATTTGAAATGCCATATCAATTCCTTTATTTTTAGATAAAATAAAGAGACTTCACCTATAAGTTTCTGCACTATGACTCTAAACATACATTTCACTGCGTGTTTTGTATGTTAATACTATTGTATAGTATGTAATAGTAAAACCAGGCCATGACTAATAACAGCGGCACTGTGGTGCAATGGGTAGCACTGTGGCCTTTTAGTTCTCCAGGTACTTAATTTAGGGAAAATTGTGAATGTGTTGCCCTGTGATAGACTGGTGACCTGTTTTGGGTGTACCTCCGCCTCTCACCCGAAGTGAGCTGGAGATAAGGAAATAAGGAAAATAAATGAATGCATGAATTGAAACATACTATTACATTAATAGAAGTAATGCTCTTACTTTTTTCTTAAATACTGAAATTGTTGTTTGTCATTGTGTTTATCTTGGAGAAAACAACGGTGATGCTATTTTTAACACATGCTTGGTGTATAAATTATTCCCCCTAAACTAATAGAAACAGCGCCATAAAATCGACGTGTGGCCAAACGTATATTGCATCCATAGTGATAAGATCTGCCATAGAGAATGAATGGAAAAAGTTAAGGAAAAATAAACGTAGATATTTGCGGACCGTGCGAGGTTGTAATTGCTCTGTTTCTAAGCTGTAATGTACTATAAATATACTAACTAATCATTAAACTATTTTCTCTTCAAAATCGTGACTTCTCATTTTAAGACAAATTATGATGTATATATTTATAGATATATACCAACTAATATAAAAAAAAAGAAAAGTCACTATGTGTTTGTTTATGTCCAGGAGCTGCTTTGATCCCATATGGTCTGCCATGTCTGAGAGAGCTCTTCCGGTTCCTCATCTCTCTCACCAACCCACACGACCGTCATAACTCAGACGTGATGATGCACATGGGCCTCCAGCTGCTGAACGTGGCTCTGGAAGCTGCCCACATCTCCCCGTACCAATCCCTGCTCTGCCTAGTCAAGGACGAGCTTTGTAGGCACCTCATCCAGGTAAAACGGCTATTCTCTAAGGAAGCAGTGGATTTCATGTCGTGATGTACTAAACTTTCTCCTCTTGTCGTTTGGCAGCTATTAAATGTGGAGCGAATGAATCTTTACGCCGCCTCTATCCGCGTGTGCTTTCTCCTTTTTGAAAGCATGAGAGAGCATCTGAAGTTCCAGCTTGAGGTGAGCTATTTCTTCTACTCAGTCACATTGATACTAGCTGTTTCTAAGTTGAGCTTCCTGGTCTTTTGTTCCTAAAGATGTACTTGAAGAAGTTAATGGACATCATAACCTCAGAGAACCCGAAGATGCCCTATGAGATGAAGGAGATGGCCCTGGAGGCCATAGTGCAGCTTTGGAGGATCCCTAGCTTCGTCACGGAACTGTACATTAACTACGACTGTGACTTTTACGCATCAAACTTATTTGAGGATCTCACAAAGCTACTGTCGAAGGTGAGCCCTTCCACGTTCTTATTACTGGTTGGTTTAGTCGGTTCCTGTCAGCATTGACTGACCATGTGGTATGGAGTTTAAGGGAGCTGCTAGAATGCAGAAGTATGTTTGAAAAGTATAGTTCTGAAGCTAAGCAACATCATGTTCATCAAGGTATTGTTTTTTTTAAAGAGTTGAGTCAGAGTTGCTGAAACGAGTCGTCATTATACGTTACTATAGTGACGTACGAAAGTTCCCATTTAAACTTAGAAGTGTTTCCCATACCATTCAATAAGGGAACTGACCCACACTTGGACAAGACATGTAAGCCACCCCCCTCCCCCCCTTCCAAAGTGTTGTTTTTAAATGTATGTATTGCTGGTAGGTTGTAGCATATGAACCTACTGTGCCACTCCCACCGTTCTTCCACTTAAACTAAGAAGTGTTTCCCCTACCATTCTATAAGGGGGTTGACCCACCCTTTTAAAGAAGGGCAAGCCCCTCCTCCAAACGAGTCGTCATTAAACATATAATAGCTATTACGTTGTGACATACAAACGTACTATGCCCCTCCCCCCAAAGAGTAGTCATTAAACGACAAATCTGTAGCTTGTAGGTTGTGATGTACGAACAGAATATGCTCCTCCTACCACCCTCACACTTAAATTTAACAGCATTTCCTTACCTACACTTTTAAAACTTGCAAGCACCTCACCACCCCAACTCAAAAATTTTTTAGCTAGTACATTGTGACAAACCAACAAACTATAGCCCTCCCACCACCGTCCCACTTAAACTTAGTTTTTCCCCTACCATTCAATAACCACCCCACCACAGGCAACTGGCAAGGCCCCTCCTCCCAGAGTTCTCATTAAATGAATCCATAGCTAGTATAGTGTGACATACTAACATACTATGCCCATCCCGCTATCCTTCCTAATAAGCTTAGAAGTGTTTCCTCTACCATAGTATTCAACAAGGGTGCTGACATACCCTTTAAAGACTGACAAGCCCCCTGCCCCCTCCTTAAGAGCGGTTGCCTATTTCCCCTACCATTTAATAAAGGGATGGCCTACCCTTCTAAGACTAAAAAGGGTCATCTTTAAATGTGACTATAATTATCCTCCCACTTTATCTAAGAAGGGGTTCCCCTTACCATTCAATAAGGGTTGTGAACTATCCTTTTAAGACCGGCAAGCCCACTCCTCATAAAGAGTTGTCTTTCAATTGATCTATAGCGAGTGCTTTGTGACAAATGAACGTACTGAATGTCCCTCCCACTTTAACTTTGAAGTGTTTTCCCTACCATTCAATAAGGTGGGTGACTAACCTTTTTTAGACTGATAAGCCCTCCAAAACCCACTCCTAAGAAAATTTTGGTAGAAATATTTAACTTGAATATAGTAGAAAAATTGGCTTTAAAATTTAATAATATGCTCAAACCGCCACATACCACGACTCGGAGATACCACTCATTCACCACCCCTCCACTTCCTGTCCCCTATCCACTCTCCCACTCCAAGGTTTGGTTCTTTTCACAAAGTTGAATTTGTTTGTATTTAAAATATGACTTTTAATAGAACTTTGTTTGCTTTTTGTACATTGTTAAACTTCTCATGGCAGGTCTCATCATCGGGTTTTGAACATGGTTTTGTGCTTGCCTGCGCTTACATGGATATTTGTTTTTTGTTTATTAATGATTATGCCGCATTATTGTTTGATTTTGTCTTCTCAGAATGCTTTTCCAGTCTCTGGGCAGCTCTACACAACACATCTCTTGTCTCTTGAAGCCCTGCTGACAGTAATTGACAGCACAGAGGCTCACTGTCAAGCCAAAGTGCTCAGCAGTAGAACTCAGCAGGACCAGTCCCCTCAAACAGCAGAAGGAGATGCTTCGGCTAGCATCGCCAGCTCATCCACAGGTGGGTATGCTTTGGATCCCAGCAGACACACGTAATAGATGGTTCCTCATGGTTCTGCTATTGTTCATTGCTCACAGAGACCGGAAGACCAGTTTGCAATGGACCGGATTCTGTGGAGCAAGAGACGAGCGCTTCCTGTCCTCCCACCAGTGGCCATCTCATGGCTCAGAAGATGAGATTAGGTCGACAGGACCAGGAGGAGACAGACTCTGGTACTTTACTTGCACTCTGCTTAAGATTCTTGCTGAAATTCAAGCAGCCTTGAGTGAAATGCTGATGTCATAATCCAGCAGGGAAGAAAGGCTTTAAGAAGCCTCATCGATTCAGCAGCTGTCTCCCAGACTCTCAGGAACTTTCAGAGATCAAGAGCAAGAAAAAGGTGACGTTTTAGACTTTCGTTTCGGTTTTGTGCCTTTCTTGTGCAGTTAGAATCATTAGTTTCGTTGTCTTCCAGCTTCTGATCACGGGTACAGAGCAGTTCAACCAGAAGCCGAAGAGCGGGGTGCAGATCCTGCAGGAAAAAGGTCTTCTCAGCAGCCCCATGGATAATAATGAAGTTGCACAGTGGCTGAGGGAGAATCCCAGGCTGGACAAGAAGATGATCGGAGAGTTTATCAGTGACCGCAGGAACTGCGACCTCCTGGACAGTTTCGTCAAGTAAAAGTCATGTTTAATGAAGCCTGTGTTTTGATTTGAGGGAAAACTTGAATGCTTCATGTGATTTCCAGTAGGGCTTAGGATTTATGATTATTTTTTATTTTGATCCCACAATTAAATTTCAAAATTCAAATTCACTAACCGACTAAATTGACTATTTACATTATTTCTATGGTAAAATTGGTCAAACTATTAGTTATAAAAGGGCTTCTATGCAGATAACATGTTAACCCGTACCTAGAGGAAACTCAAATGTGGATCTATGAACATATTTTTGAGGCTAAATAGAAATGATTATCATCAAGATAAGAGATGCTCAGAAAGAAATCACTTACAAAAAGAAGCTTTGACAGAAGAGTCATCCAAAGCAACCATAACAGGACAGATAGATAGGGTCATTTAAAGAGCAGCAGAGAAGATGGCAAAATGAAAAGAAATAGAGATTATTGTAAAGCATTGCATAACCGTGAAATTGGTCATTTTGAAAAAATGTGTGGAAAGAAGGAAATATGGATGGAAGGTTGCTAGTTTGGAAGGAAAGAAGTTTGGTTGGAATCTTGGAAGGATGTGTAAAAGGAAGGACGTTTGAATAGTTTTAGGTTTGGGTCGAGGGACATTTTGAATGGAAAGGGGTTTTGAAGGAAGAAAGTTTGGTTGAAAATTTGGAAGTTTTAATAGAAGGAAGGAAGCAAGTTTTCAAGAAAAGAAGTTTGGGAGAGACTATCTTTGATTGTCAATTTGGGAGGAAGGAAGTTTTGACGGAAAGATGTTTTGTGGGAAATTTGAATGGAAGGAAGTTTTATTCAAGCTTTGGAGGTTAGGAAGTCTAAAAGTTTTCATGTCAGTTTTGAAAAGAAGGGAACAAGTTTTTTAGAAAGCAAGTTTGAAAGGAAGGAAATTTGGAAGGAAGTAAGTTTTGAAGGATTGAAGTTTGGTTGGGGATTTGTACGGAAGTACGTTAGGAAGGAACTAAGTTTGGCTGGGAATTTGGAAAGAAGTTTTTAAGAAAGGAAGCAAGTTTTCAAGACGGAACTTTTGGATGGAAGTAAGTTTTAGAAATTTGGAAGGAAGTTTTGATGGAAGGAAATCTGAAGGTCTTCATGCTAGATTTGGAAGGAAGGAAGTTTTGAAGGATTGAAGTTTGGTTAGAAATTTGACAGGAAGTTTTTGATAGAAGGAAGCAAGTTTTCAAGGAATGAAGTTTGCTTGTGCATTTGTACGGAAGGACGTTATAGGAAGGAACTAAGTTTGTTTGGAAATCTGGAAAGAATTTTGGAAGTTTTTAAGATAGGAAGCATGTTTTCAAGACGGGAACTTTGGATGGAAGTAAGTTTGTTTAGAAATCTGGAAGGAAGTTTTGATGGAAGGATATCTGAAAGATTTGGAAGTTTGGATGGAAAGAAGTTTTGAAGGAAGAAAATTTGGAAAGAAAAAAGGAAATTTCAACAGAAGGAAGTTTTGACAGAAGTAGGTTCGGTTGGAAATTTGCAAGTAATGTGGTTTGGAAGAAGGGGAGGGTTGTTTGGCACTGACAGACTGATTGATGGAAGAAGGAAGTTGTTTTATATTATATTATAGTAATTTATGTTTGTGCTCTAGGTTCGATCGTGACGCACAGTTTTTTTTCTGTCTGTCCCCAGCACCTTCACCTTCCAGGGTCTGCGGATAGATGAGGCGCTGCGCTTGTATCTGGAAGCTTTCCGTCTTCCAGGAGAAGCGCCGGTCATCCATCGCCTTTTGGAAACCTTCACAGACAACTGGCATGTGAGTCAGCTGCTGCACTGGCAGAGGATATACACTTGCCTCGAGCGCGGAACACTCTCGTACGCTCTTTAAATAGGATGTAGGTTCAGACACAGTTCTTCCATGACCACACTCCAAGACAATCCTGCCTCCATCATCAGGTAATTAGGGACGGGAGGCATCAAGGACAGGATCATTATTCAGGGAAGAGGAAAATGTTGCCCATCGAATATTTGGCTCGTCTGTCTGTCGTGCGGAAAGCAGATCTGGCAACACATTCCTTCACATGTGCATAAAAGAGAGCTCTCTGAGTGCGACCTGGAAAGTATTTGTAGTAATTTCTTTTCTTAGATGCCACCGGCGGTCACTATGAGCGAGCTCATGAGATTATATCACTCAGAGGGCCAGTGTATCCAAACGGGGAGGGCTTCTGTGTGACATTTACACTGCCGGGGCACCCCTGAGGAATTACATTGCCCTCTTTTTCAGCTGTAAAATGATCCTAGGAAAGATAAGAGCACACATCAGCTGATTTGATGATGCTGTTTTGTACACTGAGCGTGTTCTTTTGTGTGCAGAAAGTGAACGGTAATCCCTTCAAGGACAATGACGCTGGCTTCTCTCTGGCGTACGCCGTCATCATGCTCAACACCGACCAGCACAACCACAATGTGAGAAAGCAGAACATCCCCATGACTTTTGAGGTGAGTGAGACCTCCTAAGGAACATCAGATTCAGCCAGATGGCCACGGTTTACTGTGTGAGGTAACAAGTGTGTGAGGTAACAAGTGAGGTAACGACAGGCTTATTGAATAACCTAGAAAAGCTGAGCGCGTTTTGTTTTAATACATTGAACTAGGAATGGGCGATATGGCCTCAAATTCATATTGCGATATACATTGCAGCCTCTTGTGATAACGCTATATATTGTGATTTGGGATGCACCGATGCATCGGCTTAGCATCGGTATCGCCCGATGTTTGCCTCGTTAACTGCCATCGGGCATCGGCAAATAAAGATGAGAATTGCTGATGGCAGTGGCCGATGTTTATACGTTGATTTACATGCCGCATAAACGCTGCGCTCATGAGAAACTCCCGTTTCCCCTCCTTTTTAACACGAGACGGCGGTCGTGTGGCTATACTTTACCGTTTCGGAGAAAGATGCGCGTTATGCAGTTTGCAATACGTGTTCTATTGAGATTTCAAGAGGGGGGACGGTAAGAAAGTCATTTAAAACAACAGATCTCATTGGACATTTGAAAAAGACACGAGGAGGTGTACAGGGATTACCTGCAAGCTGACCAAAAACAGAAAAATGAAGCCGCCAAGAAAGCGCAATCCCCCATCAGCAAGACTCAGACTTTAATTGACAATACATTTGAGAAAGTCAAACAGCTGCCTCTAGAAAGTGCCAAAGCAAAACAAATAACAAATAAAGTGATGGAGTTCATCGCTTTAGATGACTAGCCTTTTTCTGTAGTGGAGGACGTGGGATTTCGGGGTCTGATGGAGCCACGCCACGTGCTACCTAGCCGACGTCACTTAAAAAAAAATCTTCTCATTGAGTAAGTTTTTGTTTATCAGGCTAAAACCACATTTTGTTGGGCAATTCAAGTACAATTTATTCATTGTTTAGGTAGCAGTTCAAGAGGGTTTTTGAAAGTAATTTTTAAGAAAAGAATTTTAAATTGAGGTTAATCTTATTCTTAAATGTCAATTAAAAAGTGATGTTAAAGGTTGTTTCATGAATTTGTGCTCATTCAAGGACAGTATGAGTTGAAAGACTTGTATGTTTCTGTGCACAAAAGGAGGAATAAATAGCAAAAAAAAAAAAAAACATCGGCATCGGCCAAGTTGTTATGTGAAACATCGATATCGGTATCGGCCCAGAATTTCACAATCGGTGCATCCCTATTTGTGATATATAGATTATAAAGAACCATTTCAGAACAGGTACATAGACCCTTAGGAAAGCCAAACTGCAATTTTTTTTAAGAAATAAAGAAATGTTGCATGTCGTTTTGGGAACATTCATTGTGCAAAAGCAAAACTGTAACTAAACAACTCAGTGTTGCAGAAAAATAAACTAAATATAGTGCCTTTTAGAAAGAAAGACCTTTCTTTTAAGTCCTTGGTTCTTAAATGCCAAGTTGCAGAGAACAAAAAATGGTGTCTTTTTAGTTAAAGAACTTACACTGTACTGAAAATACTTCCAGTATTAATTAGTTAATTAAAATTGTGTAATTCACAGATACTTCAAATACAAACATATTTCAAACCTGCAGCCTAAGGTAACGCATTTGGTTTTAAACATTTTGTTCTCCTAATGAAATTAATATAACAATATATTAAAAATAGTTCATATAATACCAAGTGGGTTAATATAGATGGATGGATGTATGGATGGATGCAGCCTGGTCCAATCATTCAGAGATGCTGCCTTGACCACGTTCGTTCCGCTATCAGTAGTAATGCGTTCTTCTTTGAAACTCAAGCGATTCCGTGTGCATTCACCTCGCCATTGGTTCGGCGGGGAAGTACGACGTCTGCAGTACAATCAGAATGGTCAGACTGAAGAAAGGCTCCATACGGCTCGACCACAGGTCCGTTATAGTAGCAAAGTACTGTAGTTCAAGTCACACAAGCCTTTTTTAACATTTTCGGCATACAATTTTGGTATTTGCGGCTTGGCACCTATCGTGGATCAATAGCTCCGATCATGGCTTTAAAGCCGCGTCTCTCTACCGTTATGCAAGTAAACAGTTATGGCCCTAGTGATTTCAATCCATCGCGGGCTCTTCCTAATATAAGGAGTATCTCATGAAAATGAGGAAACTGTTGTGTTCCAGCTCTCTTAGCTGGAACTTTTGCGCCATACAAAGTATATTTTGCTGCTGCTCGTCGGACGGCTTAAAGCCAAACCACGTCCAAATAATCGATGTTGCTCCAGTCTAAACAACGCTTTCAGCCATGTTTATTCAAGATGATGCGTTACAGCCGGCTGCAGCTCGTTGCTCTAAATTTTGCGACTAATATGGATTATCGCGAACTTTTCAATATACAGGTGCTGGTCATATAATTAGAATGTCTTGAGAAAGTTGATTTATTTCAGTAATTCCATTCAAAATGTTAAGTATGTTTAAAATATACCGCCATGCAGAGTGATTTCTTTCAATTTTTTGTTTCGTTTTAATTTCTTAGATCTGATAAAAAAAACTAATTCATTTTCTCAGAAAATTAGAATTCTGTGAATAGGTTCCATATTGGCCAATTAACACCTGCAAAGGTCTTTAAATGGACTCTTATGCTGGATGTGTACATTTCACAACCGTGGAGAAGACTGCTGGCTTGACTGTTGTCCACAAGATGACCAATGGGGATAACCACACCCTGGAAAGGATTGTGAAACAAAACCCATTTAAAGTTTTCCGTCATTCATTCAGTCAGCGAGCGAGCGAGTCAGTCACCAAACAAACAAACAAACAATCAAACAAGCGAGGGAGTCAGTCGGCCAGCAAGCAAGCGAGCCAGTTAGCCGGGAGTCAGCAAGCAGAGAGAGAAAGACTGACAAACACAACACACGTGATACATATCTGACTTTTTCATAAGCGACCTGTGTCTGAACAGCCGAATCAGATGTATTGGAGTTTTTTCAGACGCAGTTTCTCACAGTTAAAAGTTGCTGCTGAAGGCTGTTGTTTAGTGATTTCGATACACAAGGTGTATTTAAAGAAGTACAATGAAGATTCTGCCATCATTCCAATAATATTCCAAAAATATATCATGTGTCTTGGTCTTTTTAATCATAATCCTTTTCCTTAAAATTATTTTTTGGTAATAAAGTTCGTAATAAAGAAAAATCAGCAGTGTATCAAATACTTATTTGGTAAATTCCTTTCAATGGCGCGGAGTTCACGGTGGCTTCAGATCTGTAGATAGCAGAGGGCTCTGCAGTTAGCAGGGGCTGGAGCACAGAGGGGACCGAACAGGGGACAACTTCCCTTCTGGTAGCCGTCGCCTCCAGCTGTCCAGCCATGGAAACTGTGGTCCTGAAGAGACCTCTGTTTATTTCTCCTGCTGATCATCCCTCTCTCTTGGGGAAAGCTCGGGTTTCTCTTGCTTTACCTGCCATTAAGAAAGTATGCAGTAAAACAGTGGCCTAACGCCGTCACTCAGCGGCGGACGTCTGTGTGTTTATTTGAGCTGCGGCTGGCCCCAGACCAGCCTGCTTAACACCAACACCTATTAAGTGACAGCAGCGCTTATAAACCCGGACCATTATTGGATTTGAAAGGGGATAGGCGGGGGATGTTGTGCTAATTGGATGGAATGAAGGGATTTCAACAGTTCCGTCCAACTGTTTGTTGCTTTGTTTTATTTCTTTAGCAATTCAAGAAGAATCTCAAAGGCGTGAACGGAGGAAATGACTTTGATCAAGACATGCTGGAGGACATCTACAATGCCATCAAGTTAGTGGAGGCTGTCTGAGTTTTTAAATCATTAGTTTAACCTTCTTTGGTTCTATGATGTGCATAAACAGGTTTAGACGTGTTATGTCAAGGTTACGTGTTATGACACAGTACTGTTAAAAATTGTTAAAGGATTCTTAAAGGATTTCCAATAATCAATCGAGATGGCTTGGATTAAAGGCCCTCTCCGTAGAGGACCATAAAGTATAAATAAATATAAACAGAAATAAATGCATGGATAAATAAATGCAAAACATAAACAAATGTATGCTTGAATTAAAAAAGTATATATAAATCTTAAAAGCTTACACACGCATTTATTTAGATGTTTTTTTTTTTGTCCATTTGCTAAAACTCTCTTAAAACAAAGGCATTTGTGCCTGAAACTAGTTTTTCATAGAAGGAAACAACAAGTTGTTGAAACAAGAACGTTTGTGATTAATCACAGCCAGAAATAACTTCCTTGTTTCAAGATTTGTAGCTTTATCAAAGATTTTTAACTATTTTATCTTTTCTTGATCTCTGAGCGTTTTATCAGAACTCAACATTGAAATCTTTACAAAAGACGTCTGTAATATTCTTAAATTAAGAATATTTAGTGTGAAAATTTCTTCTTACAAGATTCTAGTATAAGTTTAGTGCCAAAAAGTCAAAACTGGGAACTTTAAGCTTTTTTTTTTTTTTTAGCTCTGCCTAAATTTCAGATCCCAGTTTGTGTTTCTCGCACTCGTTTTCTCACAACTAGCGCCAGAAAAGAAAACAAACCGTAGTCTGCTTCAATCGAACGAAACAAGGCATCCCTAAACTCTGTGTGTCGACAGGAACGAGGAGATTGTGATGCCGGACGAGCAGACGGGGCTGGTGAAGGAGAACTACGTGTGGAGTGTCCTCCTGCACCGTGGCGCCACGCCCGAAGGACTGTTCCTGCACGTTCCCGATAGCAGCTACGACCGAGACCTCTTCACCATGACCTGGGGACCCACCATCGCCGCCCTCTCCTATGTGTTTGACAAGAGCCTGGATGATGCAATCGTTCAGAAGGCGATTACTGGCTTCAGGTAAGAATTCACCGTCAGATAACATCGTAAGAAATAAGAACGTAACAGTTTGCGGACGGTGATGGTGTCCCTCATGTTGTTCAGGAAATGTGCCATGATCTCCGCTCACTACGGCTTCAGCGATGTCTTCGATAACTTGATCATTTCTCTCTGCAAGTTCACAACTCTCAGCTCTGAGGTGAGAACCGTTGCTGTAGGTTTAGTTCCCCGGGAAACAGATTTAATTTGGGATTTTATGCCTTCAGTCGGTGGAGAACCTGCCCACAGTCTTTGGCAGCAACAGGAAGGCCCAAGTCGCTGCCAGGACGGTGTTCAGCTTGGCCCACCGGCACGGGGATATTTTAAGGGAAGGTTGGAAGAACATCATGGACTCCATGTTGCAGCTTTTCAGGGCTGAGCTTTTACCCAAGTCCATGGTTGAGGTACACTGCTTCACATCAGAGCTTTCTCCGTCTCTTCTGGCTTTCAAGGAGCACTTGGATGATCAGGCAACAGTGCCACCTGCTGTTTTTCGTTGACACTCTCTTTCATTTCTGCTCAGGTTGAGGACTTTGTGGATCCTAATGAGAAGATTTCCTTGCAGCGTGAAGAGACGCCGTCTAACAGGTGAATGCTTGGTCTTCAGACTGAGCTCCAGGGGTTACAGAGACAAATAGCTAATCTATTGAAAAAACAAACAAACTGCAAAGCATTGTGGGATATCTGAGTCCACAAAGGATGGTCGCGATGCGTCCTCCGAATTCTGAGGAAAGTAGGACACATTTGAGCGTGCATTTAACTGGCAATTTTTGACGTAAGTGGCCTTAAAATACGCACTCGGGAGGATGCGCACTTCTGGATTGAGACACAGTTACTGTCATCGTCTTTGGCATTGTCCAACGCAATAAGTCTCTCTCTCTCTCTCTCTCTCTCTCTCTCTCTCTCTCTCTCTCTCTAGGATCTTTTAAAAAAATTGCATATTGTGATAAAGTTAATTATTTTCTGTAATATTTTCTTTTCACGATTTGCCAATTTTTTGAGTTTTGTGTTTTCATGAGCCATATGCCAAAATCATCAATATTAAAACGATAACAGGCTTGAACTACTTCAGCTGTGTATAAATGATCCTGAAATTTATGAAAGTCTAATGTTTATCAGTACATTATAGAAAATAATGAACTTTATCACAATATGCAAATTTACATGGTTCCGCGTCATAATAAAACATACACTGAGAAATATACAACATGATCACGGAAAACACACAAATTCATAAAAAACCTCCTTTGGCAGATACACATTACGTCATGGCCGGGTTATCTTTGTGTCATTGTGGGCATTTTGATTATTGGCGCGAAAATGAGTCATTTTGCTACACATAACCCACGGTCATAATGGAAATGCAATTGCGAGTTCTAATGGTTTAAATGCATGTCGGACCAAAAGCATTCTGCGCATATTAAATTCATTTGTGTTCTACTTTTGCATTTTAATTTCGCTACGTATGAAGCATTATATAGCATGCAATTTAAATATTAAGACCACTGTTGTAAAATTAATTTTGCGCCAAATGTTGCACATGTTTATTTAAAGGTAAATGCAAAATGATATCGTCGTTTTGCAAAATAGATTGACTATTGCTGCAGAAAAGCCGTATTAGTGATGTGTCAAAAGTAGTTTCGAAAGCTCATCAAGACTCCGCTTTCTTCATTCCACCAGAGGGGAGTCGGCCGTGTTGAGCTTTGTCAGCTGGTTAACTCTGAGTGAGCAGTCGGGGCTCCGAGGCCCCTCCACTGAGAACCAGGAGGCCAAGCAAGCTGCCATTCTCTGCATAAAGGTACCGTTTCTCTCCTGTGAAGGCAGCTCGGAAAGGAATGACGGTGATGTGATGCGTTACGTCTGCGTTTCAGCATTGTGACCCGGAGAAGCTGATCACTGAAAGCAAGTTCCTGCAACTAGAGTCTTTGCAGGAGCTCATGAAGGTCAGCTCCACATCTGCAGGTCTGCTGTGGCGTTTGCTTCAGGCAGTCACTCGAGTCATTTTCAATGTTTCCAGGCTCTCATCTCTGTAGCTCCTGATGAAGAAACCTATGATGAAGAGGATGCTGCTTTCTGCCTGGAAATGCTGCTGCGGATAATCCTCGAGAACAGGTGCGGTGAACATCTGCAGGTGTTTCCTCATCTGCTGTATGGAGAGATAACTGTGTGTCTGCAGGGACAGAGTGTCGTGCGTTTGGCAGACTGTACGGGATCACCTCTATCAGCTGTGCGTTCACGCTAATGAGAGCTGCTTCCTGGTGGAGCGAGCGGTGGTAGGGCTGCTCAGGCTGGCCATTCGCTTGCTGCGCAGAGAGGACGTTGGCTCACAGGTGCCCACTCGATGCACCACATGCAAGATCTTGCTGCAGAGGCACAGAGGAAAGCAGTGTTTTTGTTTTTTTTGCATTCTCTGCCCAGGTTCTCCTCTCCCTTCGCTTGCTGCTGATGATGAAGCCTCACGTCTTGTCCAGAGTTTGTCGGGAAGTGGCGTTTGGCTTGCATGAGCTGCTTAAAACCAACGCTGCCAACATCCACAGCACGGAGGATTGGTACACGCTCTTCTCTCTTCTGGAGTGCATTGGGGCAGGGGTCAAGCCTCCGGCTGCTCTGCAGTTCACACACAGCACCCCAGACACCGACACGGGTGAGCGATGAGCCGTTAGACTGTTACCGGCGCCTTTCCAGCAACGCTCACCGGCGCTCATTCTTTTGTTCCAGGAGCACAATCAGACAGCGAGCTGAGCTCATATCATCAGAGTGAAGTTACTCTGGACCGAGGGTACACCTCTGATTCCGAGATCTACAACGAACATGTCAAGTCTAGAATGCCCCGCTCGGCTACAGAGGGAGACGTGGGCTGGCTAGTGGTGAGTCCTGAGGAAATCTGCTCCAGCGAAACCATAGTTTGAATGTTGGTTGGGTGATTCTGTGTGATTCCGCAGGTGAGCAAAGATGACCTGGATGGTTCGAAGGCAGCTTTGATCCCCTCCTCGAAACCCATGCACCACCCTTTGGTTAACCAGTACAGTTTAACTCTGGGGCAGGACCTTGGTCTCCATGATACCAAGTCCCTCATCAAGTGTGTGGATTCTCTTTCCTTCATCGTTCGCGATGCTGCTCACGTCACTCCTGAAAACTTTGAGCTCTGTGTTAAAGCCATCAGAGTGTTTGTGGAGGCTAGCCTGAACGGAGGTAAGCTTTGAAGCCAAAACTTCAGTGTGCACATGTCGGACAGACAATTGAAAACATTCTAATGCGACTGTAGGAAAATTAATTACCGTATTTTTCGCCGTATAAGCGTACCGGCATATAAGACGAAAATTTTAAATGAGGAAGATCTAGAAAACAAAGATTCTGAATATTTAAAAAAATATTTTATATAAACTGTGTAAAAGTTAACATTAACATTACTAATAATAGCTAGTAAGATTGGCCCCACATTAGTAATAATAGCTCCGCGGAGCTCTGCATTCACCGTATAAGACGAACCAACTTTTCCCCCTCAGTTTTAGGGAAGAAAAAGTGCGTCTTATATGGCGAAAAATACGGTAAATGCAAATTTTAGTTTTATTATAAGTATTATCAATTTTGATCTGAAGGGGGTGCTTTTGGTTGCTGTTTCTGAGACATCAGCATTAGTCATGGATGCATCACACAGAGTTTGGTGCCAATATGTGAAACGGTGCCACTAAATTCATGTGAAGCGTTTCTAACTTTGTTAAACTGTGTCCACAGCGGCAATCAAAAGTCGAAATTCTGCCATAAACAAGAAGTTGTTAACTCAGCTATGTAATGCAGGTTCAAAATTACCGATTTCCTGTCAAATTTATTTAAGTCTTTGGATCCTTCAAATGTGTGCCAAATTTCAATCACATATGACTGTTAGCATACCATAAGCTGACCAGTTGGTGGCGCTATAGATGCATTTTTCAGCTTTCACTTTTCTGACGTGTGCGCGAAATTCAATGACTTCTCAGCCAATGGAGTGACCACAGAATAGGTGTGATGTGGTCAAGTTTTTTGGATTGAAAAACACCACAAGTCTCAAATTACTTGTTATTCCATCACCGCTCGCAGGGTGTGTCCTGTTCTTGCAGGAGCTGTTTGCCGGATTATAAAGGTGGCTTTGTTTCCTGGCTTTGTGCTTGGATGTGTTGGTGCCTGTTAGCTCTTTGGGGTTGGTTTGTAAACTGGTTGCCTTGTTGAGTCATTTAACTCGTTTGTCTCTATTATTCCTGACTCAGTTAAGTTCCTGCATCTGGGGTGGTCCTTGTTCGACAGAAACTTAGGTTAAACGCATTCAGCACTTTGTCTCACCAATCAGAGTGGCCTTTGCTTGGAAAGATAGCTGCTGTCAGCAAGGGTTAACAAGATTGCTCTGAGCAGGGAAGATCAAAGTTCTGCGTAATTCTGAAACCGCAGAGAGGGGGTGCATAGATGGCTAATGTACACTTAAGAAAATGGGGTAGGAACATAGGGTGCAGAATTCATTCACAGTTTACCATGATGCAGTAGGCTTCAACTGTGGCTGATGGATTGAGGAGGGTGTGTTCTTGTGCATTTAGTTTGATTTCCCTTGTTGTTTCCACCCCCTCTGCAGGGTACCGCACCCACGAGAAGAAAAGAATCCACAAATACGACTCCAAATCCAACCGGCTCCGAAGGAAGCCACGCGAGAAGGAGGCCACGACCCGCAGAGCCAAATCCTCCAGTCAGCGTCCCTCGCGCTCCCATAGCGATGACGAGGAGGACGAGGGCGTGCCGGCTAGTTACCACACGGTGTCTTTTCAGGTTAGTCTGGATGTAAGTACAGCAGCCCTTTCCCTAATTCCTAAATCTGTCCATCATCTTCATCTTCTCTCGTCATGTGAACGTTCAGCCTTTTCAGTTCCAGAGGAAACGTTTGATTTATTAGTTTAATATGCAGTGCTCAGCATAAATACACCTCATTTCAATTGTCAGAAAAAACTTTAGTTCAATTTCAGAATCAACATTTTATCTGAGAGTTGATGCACCATCTTTCCTAACAAATGCATTCAAGCCCATATTGCAACATGTGATACACCCCAATAATAGTCTCGGCACAAATCCAACTCTAGAGCTGTTTGTGGTTGATTCTTCCCTGTAAATTGTAATTGTGATTATTAATTACGATTATCACAATTCACACTGATGTTTTAAATAGCTTCATACTATTGTTTGAAGCACCTGCTTGCCAAAATGTAATAATAATAAAAAAAAACACTCTTCCTGAACAACTTTCAACACAAAAATCTCAATAAATAGAAATAATATTACATTAGATTTGTCCAAAGATACCCTTGTGTTTCTATACAAAAATTAGCAAAAGATAAAACAAAATTAATGAATGAAGCAATATGTTGTTGAAATGAAGAGCATGAGCAGTAATAAAGCAATATTAGATCATGTCAATTAGAAAATGTACACTATATAATACCATTTATTTTTGTTGAGAATACAAAAACATTATTACTTGCAAATAACTGGGATTGAGACGGTGACAATGGTCACTGCTGCTGCTGTTTGTGTTCCACAAATCTCCCAGGGGCTCCCTCTCACTATCGTACTATCGTAAAAACATCTTCTTTCACTATTTACAAGTGTTTTGGCACTGAAATCGAACACTTTAGTTTGCCAAAACTGGTGGAAGACTGCGAGGAAATAAGGAAGAAAAGAGGCACTTCATGCGCGCATGCGGAAGAGTCACGGAAGAATCACAGACATATAACACGATAAAAAAAAAAGTACAATCTATTACTAATACACCCATTACTACTACCAATGCTTATACTATTATATACAGTATAAATAGAATATTTTAAATGAAATCTCTGCTAAAACACTGCTAAAATATTGTTAAAGCGATCACCGCCGGTCATCTGCAGCAAAAGTTTTAAATCGTTTTATAAGACCGATCAGACCGTTTTGGCGTTTTGGAAAAAAATAATTTCATATGCTACACCGATAATTTGAATGTATCGGTTTCTTTTAAACCACTTTTATTTTTATTGCAAATGTATAAGAGTGTTCATATATTGTTTTTTTATTCATAGCATTCAGATCTTTCCCTCTTTCAGTCTGTTGGGCTTTTCTAAGGCAGCGATGTTCTTATAACATTTCTCTGTACATCATATAAAAGTGGCTTCTTTTATATCTGTTGATGAATCAGAGAAGCGTTTGCTAAAGCTGTCTGTTTGCTCATGCAGCTTTTAGATCTGATGCATACTCTGCACACACGAGCGGCTGGCATCTACAGCTCCTGGGCAGAGGAACAGCGCCATCTGGAGGAGGCTGGCAAGAAGATCGAGGCGGACTCTCAGACTTTGTGGTCGAGCTGCTGGTGTCCACTTCTGCAAGGTGAGAGTCTTCGCATTTGCATCTAGGCTTTGGTGATAAAATACTTCATGCACAGAAAGCTGGATTCAATAAAGTTTTTTTCTTGTGGATTCTGGAAAGACTCTTTCTTGCAGGTGTGCTACGTGGTGTTTGGTGCAAGTTTTCCATTTGAAAGTGCTCTTTTTATCAAGTTTTTGCTTTGAACCTAATATAGGAACACAAAAAATATATAGCAACACACATTTACAAATGTAGTCTTTTTTTAAAGTAGATGCTCCTTTGAACTTCATTCGCTAAAATGATTTGGCACCGACTTTTTCTCTGTTTCATCAAAATTAATTAGTTTTGGTGACGCATACTATTTTAACTTATATTTATGGATGCTTTGAAAATGGCAAAACTCAAAAATGCACTCTGAGCACATTTACTACACTTTCGTGTTGATTGAGGCATCTTTTCATCTACCTCAGTTATCAAAACTGCTACCGGTTTTAAATCCAGAATTTTTACCCTTTAAATGCCAAGATGTCACTAATAAAAAAAAATTCTGTTTGGTGCATGATTTTATTATTTAATTATGCAGTTCAGCTTAAGGTGGTTTCTCTTTTCGGACCATTATGAATGAAATAAATGTTTTGATTTTGTTAAAAAAAAAAAAAAA